>BDUI01000532.1:214853-246447 GCA_002335545.1 Apodemus speciosus | reverse complement strand
ACACACACACACACACACACACACACACACACACACACACACAGAGGCCTGGCTTCCTAAGCTTCCTGGGCAGCTAGACTGCAGGCTTATTCTCACCTCTATTGTTTTAAGACCCTTTTCCCAATTCTTCTTTCATGCACCATGTACTCTGGAGGACATCAGAAGGACTTCCCACCCTGCCTGATGCTTGGCTCTGACTGCCCGCCATGCAGAGAGCCTGCTTTCTTTGCAGCTCTCCATCCCTACAGGCTTTTCTGGACACAGAAAAAAAGCCAGACACCACAGTAAACACTTCCTGGAAATCATTTCTTCATCACTTTTCTCATTTTTCCAAAGCAATCTTTTAAATGATCTCTACCTAAAACAAATTAACAGCAGCAACAAAACCCCTCCCCACAACCTAATTTTCATTTGCACGTTATTTACTGCAAATAAACCAGTGGTACTTTCCAGTGATCTTTGAAAAATTATTTAAGGACAGGGTAGGACTAGATGAGCTAAAATGATGAAGGCAGTCAGGTAGGTGGGGGGAGACCTTCCCTTTGGTGGTTATTAAACACTGGAACAGAGCTGCAGAAAGAGGTGAAGGAATCCTTCCTAGCCCTGTTATCCTATAATTCACCAAAGGCACACAAAGCTCTATGCTGATGAGATGAGTTACATGACATCTCCTCCCTGGTTCAATCAAAGGGAAGCAATTTACATCTCAAACCAGTTCTCTCATCAGTGGGACATAAAAACTGCAGAAGAGAGACACAGCAAATGTGCTTATTTATACAGCACCGACTCCGTTGCCACTGTTCTTTATTATTTTCCTTCCGCTCCCTCCGCCCCTCTATGGTGGCCATTTTGAATAGGATGCTTTAAACTCTAAAGTGAAAAAAAAATTATAAGACTAAGAACAATTCTAGAAGAAAACTAAGCAAAGATTTCTTGTGATCCTGAAAACAAATCACTGGGTTTGTGGTACCAGGCCAATCTTTTGTTCCCTTTAAAAGTAAAATCTGCCTCCCTTTGCAGGCCACATGAAAACATTAGAAGACAGGTCATAGAGAATCCGGAAAGGAGCCTGACAAATGTTTGCTTGCTTCCTAGGCATATAAAGATGTGCTGCACAAGTGAATACAGTGCATTTGTCAAAAAGGCTATGCCAAATTAGTGTGAGGTTTTCATTCATAAAACAAATTTACTTTACTAATGGTCTCTATTAATCTTAGTTAAATTATGTGGCTACTTTGTACTTGCACAAGACAGCGAAAACAACCAAATGCATTTACTGCACCTGCTTAAATGCAGTCTTATCTCTAAAAATCTATCACAGGAAGGGGGACAAGCTCACTCAGACATGGCTTTTAGACAGAATGTGGGATTAGGCAGAGGGGTTTAAATACAGGAGGTAAAACGGTAATCATATTCATCAAGTACACAAAGAAGCAAAGACGAGAAGCTCCAGATAATTCTCTTTAGTGGACTCACTAAAATAACAATAACAGCTTGATGAAGAGAACATGATTGTGGGAAGCTTGTCCATTTTACATTTTCTCTTTACATCAGGCAATAGAAAAGGAGCACCTGCAGCCTCTGTGTGTGAGGGCATGTGTGTGTGATGCCAGAAAGGACCATGGGGTACCAGTGTCCCTTAGGAGCTCCCAGACTATCTCCAGGGCACATCCCTGCCATAAAACCACACTGAGCCCTCAGCAATCCCTGTGCAGTACAGATGCCCTCCCCAGCCTGCAGACACAGGCTTTGCTTTACAGTTTTTATTCAAGCACACACGCCAGCATCTTATCACTTTAGACTTTCAGGTAAAACAGTCTTCTTTGTCCTGAGTCTTTTGAGACAAATTACACCAAAACATCAAGTACCTTGCATCACTTAGTGGCATCTGCTTTACTGAGAGACAGCAGTCAGCTGCAGCATGACTGCTGTGGTGTCCTACTCCTTATCCAGAAAAAAAAATTGTTGTTAACAGCACATCACGGGTCTTTGAAGTGCTTGAGAAAACCATAAACTTAATTACATTGGAGGGCTGATGTGAGATCTCACATGAAATTTGAGCCTTAGTTATTAAAAATAAAAATTGCATTTACTAAATGCTTCTTACAGTAAACCAGTCAATTTCAAACTTGGAAGATTATATGAGATAAACTAGTATTTTTAAAAATAGAAACTCCATGGGTTTCTCAGCCATGTCCTGACTCTTCTCCTTCCTGCTGCTCCTTCTTCACATCTGCGTCTGTGTCCCCACCTCCTCTCCCTCTCTCCCACCCCACCCCTTTTCCTTTCCTGTAACACAGTTTACCATTAATTTGGAGGAGTAGATGGTAAAATTTGGGTATAAAAAACTTTATTTTTGTATCTAAGTCCATGCACTTTTCTAGTGTTAGTTGATAATTTCAGAGAGAAACAGATGGCTTCTTATAACTTGTTTCATTAGTTTGTAGCTAATGAAAGAAGGGTTTTTCAGGGATCAGAGCATTTCTAAACATTCCTATACTCCTGTCTAATATTCTACAGCTTGTGGCAACCTCTAAGCAAAGAAGATCCTCTTCGAATGAGTGCAGTCGCTTCTCTAAAGGCACACGGTGACTAGCAAAGGAGTGCATACACCATGAGCCTCATGACGCCAGCGACGCCAGCATGACACAGTGATCTTCCTCACCGTTCTCATGGCTGTTTTCAAAACTAAGGCGTCAAATAATCCTTGCAGATGACAGAAGTCAAAGGTCTAAGCCATGTTTGTGTTCTACAATTATAATTCATATATTTTATGTTATTATTAACATTTACAAACCATTAATAAACTCCAACAAAATTAGGAACTGATTTTTGTACAAAGTAATTTGCCATAAGCCTCTACTGGGGAGGCAGGAACACTAAAGTGGTTTAAAAAGTGAGGTTTAAATTTTTCTATGAACCCAGACACAAACCCTTTGATCTACAATGGTGTCCTGCCTGTAAGATATGCTGATGGCACAAAGCTTGTATGAGTTGACTTAATGTCAACTTCACAAGATGGAACCCACACTTGACACTTACCAAGAACTTGTGACCACATAGATAGTCAGTGGACCTAGAGGAAACCCAAATAGTTCTGGTCTTTGAAAAGAAACGCAGTAACATGCCATAGCTCCTGATGACAGTTTGCTGCACTCAAAGATCAGTGCGGTGCTCACCCATCAATAGAAAGCTTCTGCAGCAGCTAAGAATAAATACAGAGAACCACAGCTAGACAGACATTACACTGATAATGAAAGACCTTGGGACAGTCAGCCTTAAAGAAAGGTCTCCATCAAATCCCTGCACTCAAGGATCAGGGAACTCTTCAAAAGAGGAGACAGAAAGTTTTTACTTGCCAAAGGAGATAGAGGACACCAAGGAAATAAGGCCCTCTAAATCAACAAGACAGACTAACATAAGAACTTACAGAGACTAATGCTCTGTCTGTGCACAGGGCCTGCAAGGGTCTGCATTAGATGGGGGTCCTAGGGCTAAAAGGAGAGATAGACACATGAGCCCATTCTTAACCCAGAAGTTTGATCCAATTAATAGCCGAAGACAAACTCCAACTGAGGGCAGGCTGAAGGTCCAGAAGTAGACTGCTTACAGACAGTGGACTCAGCAGCATCTTGGAAGGGTTCCTATCTCATGTCAATGTCAGGGCTGTTTTTTTTTTTTTTAATTTTTAAAATTTTTTATTGCTTTAAATTTAATTTATATTTATGTATTTTCTCTTTTTACCTTACAGGTCTTTGGGTGTATATTATGACTTCCAGTTTAGTGTTTTTATTAGATTCCTGAGCTTGTAAACAAATGGGTCTCTGCCTCTATATCTGTTTCTTGTGCCTTGTCTTGGTCTCTTTTCCTTGTGTTTGCTTTGTCCTTTTCTGAGGTGTTAGGTTTTGCTTTATCTTGTTATATTATATTATCTCTTAAAAGCCTGTCTTCTAATGAGACAGAAAAGGGCTGGTTCTGGATGGGAGGGGAGGTGTGAGTGAATGAAAATAAGAAGAAAGAGAAAGAGAGAAAAGGACATGACTGGTCCTGCGTTTGGGCACCAGACAAATGGGGGAAAACTCAAAAAGAAAGGAAATGACTGCACCTTGGTATAGTAGAGGAGAGTATTTGTGATAGATATGTGGGACAGCATAGCCAGAGGCAGTGACAACTTGGAGAGCCCAGAGTGGACATAATCAGACTAAGTTGTGCCATGTGGGGGGATGGGGAGGAGAAACGAGGGGAGAGCAGGGGAACAAGGTGTGGTGACAATTTTGGCATTTTGGTTTCTTTACCAAAAAACCTACACAGAGAAATATTATAAGAATATATCTCCAAGTGTGGGATATTGGCTGCTTCAAATTGTCCACAGCAGYTGACTATGATTTACCTCATGCTCTAGCAGGGATGTGATTTTGCCAGTTGCAGAGAATCTGAGACTGTGTGACACCCCTAATCAGCAGGAAGTAGTCTAACAAAACCATCACCCCCTTTCTGAACCCTGACTTTACTCAGGGATAGCTTTCCTTCCTTCTATCAGGTTTTCTCTCCTGTCTACTGTTAGGGGGTTAAAGAAAGGATGTAAAGGAGTAGGGTGGAAGAAAGAAGAACCTACAAAGTAGCTCAAGAAAAAAAATACAATCAGGTGCAATAGCCAGGAGTCCAAAGGTACAAAGAAAGCCTGTAACCAAAATGATTGCATTACACAGGGAGGAGGAGCACAGCCCCCTGCCCTGGAGAAGTTTAGGGTGGGGGCAGGGTATGCCAGGGAAGGGGCCTTTTGATATGCAGGGACTGTGGGGTGAGGGAGAATCTGACACTCTGATATGTTAAATAGGCACCTCAGCCATTTGTCCCAGGTTTGAAACCTATGTGAGTAACTGGGAGTAGAGGGAGAGGAGGCCATAATCAGAATACATTCTGTGAGGAAAAAAATAAGCTATTTTCAATAAGAGAGAGGAAAAAAAAAACAAAACCAAAAACAACTATAGCTTAAGTTTTTCAACATATAAAATCTATCAAGGATGGCTGCCATTCTACTGGAAATGTCAGTTTTCCTAGAAAATTAGAAATTTCCAAGACAGAATAGTATTAAAAACTATAGTAGCACAGCACATAGCTTCCTGACTAACCAACCCTTGCTATTCAGTGGAGAAGGCTGAAAAGCAGGACCACAAGCGCACAGGCCTCCCTTGGCCTTCATGGGTATGAGCCCATGGTGAGGACAGGAGAAAGACACTAAGTAGTTCAGAGACAGGGACTCTCAAAGTGGACAATTCCTTTATTGTCCTTGGTTAGAAGCAGGAAATGTCCTCCATTCTCAGACCAGGCATGCCACAAGGGAGTTCTGATTTCTTATCTCCTCATAAAGGTGCGCCCTGCCTGGAGGCTGTCTGTGAGCACTGAGCAGCTTTGGAACTGGATTTCTGGATTTTCAAAATGGACGGTACCTGCTCCCCAATTTCAGCCCCCCTCATAAATGGTTTTAACAATACAGCCTCACAAGGGGAGATGGTACAGCAGTCTTGATCAAGGCTTTGTTAGAGCCCATTAAGGCAAAGCTATTTCCTCCTAGTTTAAGGAAGGAATCAATCTCTGACCTTTTGTGAAGGAGACAGGACATTCTGACAAGCTCTAAAGACTGAGCCATCACATACCATTGTCTCTACCTTTAAGAATTAATCCATTTTCAACAGCCAATGGCCTGGCCAACAGAACACCTATCAGGAAGGCTAGGCTGCCCATCTTCTGTTAAGGAGGCTGCCACTCAGAAGGAATGGTTCACCTGTAACTATACGGAAGAGATAGGAAGAAAAATCATCCCTTTAAGGAGATAAACATTCTTTTCCTTCCCAGACCCTCCATGCCTCCGGTAGCAGTGAGAGCTGTTGCCATGTARCCATGTTTACTACTGAGAAAAGAGGCCGTTCTGTTCTGTTTATGCCCTTTTCCCTTTCTTCCTAGATGCTGAGTGTATTCTAGGCACTCTAAACTTCTCTGTTTTCCTCTGAAGCTGGAGGCCTAGCAGCACTGGAGCAGCTGACCAGCATCTCTTCCTCTTGGTTTCTTTTCCATCTTTCTTCTTCAGGCAATTTACCTGCCCTGGTGTTTTTCTTTAAAACTCTAATAAAATTGTCCTCAAGTTCTACCTCAATTCTTAAATGCTTTTTATTAACCAGAATAAGAATCCTGAGCTGAGGTCCAGGTGGTTCTCTTCAAACTTTCTGGCCAAGTTAGCTATATTGGCACATTCTCTCTCAGTGGCACTCTGAAAGGTCTGGTCTTGTCAGAATAGAGTCCTGTGACACCTGACTGAAAATGTTCATACCTTTTATGTTTTTGCTAAACTCACAAATATCATGAGAGAATCTTACAATGTAAAATGGAAGTCACAGTTTGGAATATGTTGTTGTCCTTCAGCAATTGTCTCTACATAGCTTAAAATGTTGCCATCTCCAACCGAAATGACTTCACTGTGTTTCTTTCATGGCATGTTCTTTGCTAAAATTATATGTTCATTATCTATCATCTATTTACTAAAATAGAGGCTACAGAAGCCAAGTTTATAAGTATTCTGAATCATCCTTAAGAGATAGAGTGCATGATTGGTGCTCACTATAAATTTGTTAAGTGAATAAAATAGTGTCAATTTATTCTCCTTTAAATTTTATAGCTTGCACTCCATCCTCTAAGGAGCACAGTGATGATCCTTAACACTCTAGATGGTATGGAAAACTGAATGAAGAACTCCCAGTCCAGGAAGAGTACATGCAGACCTGCTCTGAAATCACAGCTTCTTGCATGGATGAGATTAACTAAAGAGCCAACAGCAGCACCACACACCCAAAACCAACCCTTTACTATCCCACCAATTAGTTCTTATCATCCTTAGAATTAAAGTGAGTTGTTACTGCCCCAAGCCAAACACTAGCTAACAAGAAGAGGCAAATATCAGAACTTTGGAACCCATTACACTTGGGGTACCACCTGTCACTTACATAACAAGATGTAATCATCCATCTGTCCAGACTAGTGAATCATAAGGTCTTAAAAGCCATTTACTTTCCCAAAATAGTGATACCTTGGCAACTTTTTATCATATAATGATAATATTATTTTTCATTTAGATATATATGAAACATTTTTTTTATTTTAATGTGGCATACGGCTTTCACGATTGTAGGATTTTACARTTTTAAATACCAACATGCTGAAGTCTTTTTTTGTAGAGAAGAAATTGTCTATCATAATTTTAGTAGCAATAATAGTTCTGTACATTTCTCTTAGCAATTTTCAACCTTAGATTTCTAAGCACTGTGCAAACATTAATTTACTAAGTTATGCTGTGCTCTGTGAGAATTAGGATATTATCCTATCTTCATTATTTTTTGCTGAGGATCACATGACCTTAGCTTGCCATGGCCACACAGCCAAGATGAAAGCAAGTAGAAAGAGGATTCTGTTTTTGAAGTAGGTGCTCAAGAAGATTAATGATCTGCAATGAGAATGTATGTAAGGCAGTGCATTTTTCTTACCTAATGCTTCCTTCCAAACGAATTCTGTTTAGTCCAAAAGCTGTGAGCTCTGAATGAACATCTTTGAAAATAACAGGGTCACTCTTTAAGAATATTGTTTGGCATATATTGATCTATGTAATGTGTTAGACACAATTCTAAGAGTTACACTTCTAAGAACCAGTGTGTGAGTTTATGGAAACAGAACTCTGTGTGTTATTTAATACCAGAGCCTAGATATGACCTGAAGCCATAGCAAATGTTGCATGAATCAGTTATTTTTCTAAATAAATAATCAGAGAACAACCATTCATTCATTAGTAGCCTGTCTGAACCAGTCTGGAACAGGTTGTTTTTAAGCTGGGAACACATCTAATTATACTTTCCCCCTTAGAGGATATGATCGTGTATCAGTGAATCTAAAATAAGGATCCTCTTTATAAAGGCATGCATCTGTTTAGCAAAGATTTATTTATCACATACTATGTGCAGAGTATTGGAAGAAGGCCCTTGTTTTAGAAAACAAATGTGTTTTCTGAGTCTGGAGGAGTGTGACTGTGCAGTAGAGGCAAGGTATGCCTATGAGTCTGAGTCTGTTTGCTATWAGGATTTGKCCCCTAGTCTATCAACTACCCTACAACCTAGCTTATTTACAGTAGTTGAGGAAACTGCAGAAAATGTAAGATTAACAATTAATTGAACCATATAGCCATAAAATATGATGACAATTATGATCACTGAGTAAGTTTTGAGAAAATTAATGCAATAGAGTCTGAAAGATGTCTTATATATTTTAGTCATTCTTCTTACTTCTCACCTTACAAAAATACACTCTTGATGCCTACTTGCACTACCTCAAAGTAGCTTGTAGCTACGACTAAAAGAGAAGTTCGAAAATAATACCATTTTATCTTAATTACTGTTCTATTGCTATTGATAAAATCCCAGTACCAAGGCAACATATAAAATAATCTGGCTTAAATTCTCACAGGTTTAGTTCATGATGATAGAGCAAAAGCACAGGAGCAGGAACAGCTGAGAGCTTACATCCTGAACTACAGGTAAGAGACCATGACTATGGGAACACCCTAAGTCACTGGAAACCCCAAAACTTGCCCCAGTGACACACCTCCTCCAACTAGGCCATGCCCACTAAGCCTCTCAAATAGTTCTACCAATTGTGGACCAAGTATTTAATTACATGAGCTTATCGGCCATAATCATTCAAATCATCATACATCAAAATACWACTCATTACATTAGAGCTTGCTGAGGTACTTGCTCATGTGACTTTATCTTGTGTGTTAGTTTTTTGACTCATTGCTGTGAAAAAATACCAGCATACAGCAGCTCACATGTGGTCCCTGACACACATACAGCAGAGGACTGCCTGCCTGGTCTGGTCTCAGTGAGAGAAGCTGCACCTAACCCTTGAGAGAACTGAGGCCCCAGGGAGTGGGGATGTCTGATTGGGGTGGGGGTTGCAGGGTGGGGACAGCCTCTTGGAGACAAGGGAGGAGGTATGGGATGAGGAACAGTCACAGGGTGGTCTGGGAAGGGGATAACAACTGGACTGTAAACCATACAAAATTTAAAAAAATAAATAAATTTTAAAATTGAAGCTGAAAAAACTCATGCTCACATTCAGAACTGTTTCACCCTCCTTTGCTGCTGCACAGAGCAGGCTATCAGTCACTACCACTCCCATGAACCTGTCCTCCAGCACTGTCTCCAACTCCAGCTCCCATCTTGTCAGATTCACTGGAATTCAACCAGAATCTGCTGGAACATCTGTATTTCTCATTTCTTAGTGCATTATACCTCATTTGCCTTATGTATTCAGTTATAGCAAAAAAAGTTTTTGAAGATCAAGAAGGAAATTAAAATTTCTTAATAAATATGGAGCTCACCAATTGAGCTAGATTGGATGGCTAGCAACCACCTCAGTATCCTCTTGTCTCTTTATCCTCTGTCTTGGTGTTACAGGCATTCACAACTATGGCTGGAATTTTCTGAATTCTGGCAATCTGAACCAAGGTCTTCAGGCCTAAAAAATAAGTGCTTTACTGACAGAACATCTTTCCAGTCCTTGGCATTCTAATAATTACTTTTTTCCTCTGAGGAATGCTCATGCCAATTGCCAAAATGTAAAAAAGAAAGTTTTATAATCTCTCAAAATAAAATGATATAATACGTAGCTGCTATCTTATAGAAGAGCATAATTCATCTAATATTTACTCTATACTATTTATCTGTTTCCAAGAGTCCTCACAAATAATATTCATAATTGTTGCCTATTCTGAAAAGACTTCAACTTTTAGGAGGCAAATGGGCTATAGATAATTCAACTGAGAAGATAAATGTGTAGCTATTACTATATGTTAAAATTTACAAGAAATTGACGATTTTCTCAGAGTGTAAAAGGTAACATGATACCCATTTATCTTACAAGTTTCCTGCAATGTTTTTCCTCTGTTGCCATATTCCCTTTAGCCTACATATGAACCTTATGGTTCTCTAAGAAGCCTGCCCTCAATGTTATTTTTAATATTATTCAGTGGGTATAAAAATGTTGGAGAAAGAAAAGTGATGTGATTTTCTCTTGGACTTTTGTTCCATAATGGCCAACTGAAACCCAACCTCTCCTCAAACATTAGCAAGATTCCAGCCCTTCCTACAAAATGTTTATTGAAAACTGGATGAAAGAACACAGCAAACTGAAGCATGTGGCATCTAATCCATCACACAGAAGGATTAAGCACTGAGTCAACAGTTCTAGGCTCCTACACCAATGATGCATTTCCGTGGTGCCTTTTTCCATGGTATTCCAAACGTCAAGCAGATATATTTGTCTAAAATCAAGTGCATATGTAGGAAAGCAGTTCTTCATGGCTTTAACCTTTTCAGTTGTTTTTGATTGACAAATTATAACATTCTAAATTTCTATATATTCTTATGCACTAAAGAGGAAAATCTTCCATTATTATAACCCAACTGCACAGACACAGCAATAATTCTCTAAAAGGTTCCTCTTATCTATGAGTTTGAATTTCATTTTAAAGATACATAAATATTCTGAACAAATCCCATGTTTTTACTCTCTCAAAAACTGTTTACAAAGCTGTTACAATAGAAAAGCTATCTTTACCATTAAAATTAATATGTTTTGAGTATTTCCAATTATTTCAAACATCACCAAAATGGAAAATATAATTTGAGGGCAAATGTAGAAACCTCTCTGACAATCTTTTTGGGTCTGGAATTCCAACACTTAAAATTCACAGATAATGGCCTTATTTCTAGAAACAGTTTACCTTCTCTGTTACTCTGTGAAAGATGCTACTCTTGTTTTAAAGATGAAGAAGCACATGAAGAAAAAAGTTACATACCTTCTCTAAAGCCTTATTGGCAAGTGAGAGATTGAGGATTTTAGCACATGGAGCAGAATGTGACAGGCTTACTCATTACATTATAATGATCCCCTCTAGAGAGGAATGAGGAAACATCTGACTTTAGAAGAAGACAAGCTAAGTTCAAACCTCATTTTTACCATCCACTATGTGATCTTGGGACCAAATCTTTACTATTATGGGCCTTAATTTTCTGTGTACCCAAATAATAAGCTATTCTTTAGTATTTTCTACAAAATGTTTTGTTTAATTATTAAAATTACTTGTCAGCTATTGCTACCCTTGGGTTCTACATTCAAATATTCACAAGATCATGGATCAAAAATAGTTCTCAACCCATGGGAAGAACAATGATTTCGGCCACCCAGATGCCCCAAGACTCCCAGGGACTGAACCATCAACCAAGGGGCACACATGGTTCCAGCCAAAAATGTGGCAGAGGAAGGCCTTGTTGCGCATCAGTGGGAGGAGTGGTCCTTGGTCAGGTAAAGGCTCAACAGAGGCCCCAACAAAGGGAAACCTGAGGGGGGAGGAGGGAGGGGGGAAGGGTGTTGGGTGGAAGGGCATATATGGGGTGGCTGGGGGAAGGAGGATGGAGAGGGGTTGGGGGTCTTAGGGGAGGGAGGATATCAGGAAAGGTTTTACCATTGGCAATGTAAATGAAGATGATATTCAATAAAAAAAAAGAAAAGAAAAAATCACCCACAAGTTTTATTTAATATTTTGCCTATTCACATATGTTACATAATATGTATTCTGAACTTATTTATGTAAATATGATTAGTAGCTATGATATATAAAATCAAATATGTAAAGACATGAAAGTAGTAACTATTAGAACTACTGACCCTCACTCTACTTAACATTATAAACACAGAGGGAATAACCTCCAAATGTTCTAATTAAATAAAACTCATTTTGTATCTCTGGAAAAAAGTAGTTCTCAAACAATGTTTATCTGATGAGCATTTACATTTTTGTCATTATTAAACAATTGAGTAAAACAAAATTTATATAGTATTTATGTTGCATTAGATATTCAAAAGAGGGCAGTGGTAGCACACGTCTTTAATCCCAACTCTTGGCAGAGAGGCAGAGGCAGGCGGATTTCTGAATTCAAGGCCAGCCTGGTCTACAGAGTGATTTCCAGGACAGCCAGGGCTATTCAGAGAAACCCTGTCTCAAAAAACAAAAAACAAACAAACAAACAAAAAGATATTCAAAAGAATCTAAACATGATTTAAAATATTCAAGATGTGTGTAGGTTATACACAAACACTATGTCATTTTACATTCGAAACTTTTGTCTAGCTTGTTATTTGCAAAAGCCAAACCAATAACCTGCAGATACTAGCTTTGAGTTTGACCATGGGCCTTATGCAGTATTATCTGAGTAAAGTGATTTTAACTATGTGTCTATTATTAAACAGGCCACCACCATCAGTAGTCAAGATAGATTTTTCTATTTGATAGAAACCATATATGCAATCATTTGACATAGTGAGACTAAGAAATAGAATCTACTTCATGTAATTTTGTCAGGATTAAATGGTGTGCCCTATCCAGTCAATTAAAGGCACAAACAGAATAAGAAGGTGACTTTCCTGCAAGTGTAAGGGAATTTCTCCTCCATTCTGACTCAAACTTTAACACTGGTTCTTCCTGAATCTTGAGTCTGCTGGCCTTCAGACTGTAGTGGTCCTATCAGAGCCACTGTGCCCAGCCCCTGGACAATGATGACACTTCTCTCTTTGGTTCACCAGGGGGCTCCCTCTGCTGTCTGTGGACCTTGGCATTAAACAGACTCCAAAATCACATGACCCATTTCCTCTTATATTCTCTTTCTATATATGAATGGATACTAACAGTTCCTTTCCCCTAAATACTCAGATCAATACAGCATATGAAATACATCACAGATGCACAAACAACAGCCATGAATGTACCTTAAACATTTCCTAGGGAAAATCAGAGGAAGAGTCAATACAACATGAGGAGCATGCCCTCAAGAGCAAAACCAAGTGCAAAGGAGGAGGACTACATTTTTAAGTGCACTGGATTCTTAGGAGGAGAAAATAAAAAGACTTTTAAAACATAATCCCCAGATTGTCTCTGAGAAATAAATAGTAAAGATAACCACTAACATGAGTGTGGATTGTTCTAGAAATTAAGACTAAGATCTCCTTTCCTGCCTGGGAGTGACATGGTTACATCAAGCTCACTGACATGACTGGCCTCCATTTTGGGAGGTAAGTGGTTGCAGGAAAGTGTCGGAGTTTAACAGAAAAGGCCAGGCTGTTTACTGCATCATTGTGCAGTAATCCAGGCCACCCAGCATCTGTCTGTGCATTTCAAACCCAGCTATCAGCCATTGAGGAACAAAGAGTTCTCTAGCCAGGAGGCTGGGCTCCTCATATTTTCATAAGGGTTAGTTTTAGTTAAGGGTAGAAGATATCTTTGTAGATACATGGGTTACACAGTATATATGGAACCCTCCCCCGCACACAGAGACATAGTGCATGCCAACTCTCCTGAATATCTATTTAGTTAAGGTTGGGGCCAGTGTCCATGTCTTCAACAACTGAACATAAATAGGAAAATAAGTGGCATATACTCAGTCTTGGTAACTGTATTCTTCCCACATTCTAAGCTAAAAACCAAAGAAGCTACAATTGCTGGGAAAGGAAGGGAAAAACTGATTAAGGAAAATGGAAATAAAAGTAATGTGACCAATTCCAGTATATGACATCTATTTTTATTTTCCTAAAGGAAAATTGTGCATCACTGCCAAAATTCTCCAAGTAACCACAACTGACACTTCTCAGCGTCGAAGCAGGGAGAATAGCAGTAATACCTGCTTCTTCCCCCAGCAGATAGAGAGGCAAGCACTCTCCAAGGAGAAGCTATGCTGCTTCTCTTGACTTTTAATCTGCTTTAATGTCTCCTAAACACAGCACTCTGTCTTATGTAATTCAAGGTTCATGGAACAAACCTATTTTACCCAAAGCATTAAAACTAGTGCAATGAATTTTTATATTTCCTTCCGGCTACATTTACTAAAAACCTACTCTCATTATGCAACCAAATATATGCTGGTGATGTGTACATTATAATTTTTACAAAGGTCTAAAGAGTACTGTCAATAAACAGAAAAAATAGTCCTACTAAAGGATGTCCAAACAAGCAGAGGAATGCAAACATAAGCCCTTTACCAAGCTCAGAATCTTCATTTGTACTTGCTACACATGATCAATAGAACTGAACACCAAAAAACTGAAAACATTTTAAATAAACAAATTATTATCTTTCATTAGCTTGTACCACTAGAATTCATCAGTTTTTATAGTAAAAATATATTTATGCTGGTATAATTAGTTTTCACTGTAATAGTGGCAACTCAATACGGAAACATTGCACAGAAGAGCAGGGAACCTAAGAAATGAGACACTAGATAACCAGCCTCATTTCCTTGATGGTTACCTTTGTATGGGCAAAAGACCCCACTCACTAGAGTACTGTGATTAAATGTGCCTATCATGCCATGGCGTCCACACCTTCTAATATGTACCCATACCACCTCTCCGTCTTTTCTAGAGATATGAATTCAACATAGAATGTTACTAGAGCGATGTTGGTGTCAAAAGAAAAGAAGGTTTTTGTCTAAGTCCACAGTTCTGTACTCACTGGAATACTTCATAAATGTGTATTGGAGATGAAAATGACTATTCCATTTCCTTCAGATTCTACTTCCAAGACTGTCTTGTCAGAAGGTCTACTCAATGCAAAAGATTTGCTAGGTAATTGCCTCAATATCAGTCAAGATGTTATTTTAGTGATAGTAACAAATTGCCTTTCATTTACCCTACCTTACATCACAGATTCCCTTAACCATTGTCTTGGTAAACTTTTCACCGCAGTTAGGTAAATACCATGGCCAAAACTAGGGAAGGGGAGAGTTTATGTGACTTATATGTTTCAAGCCATCAGCAAGGGATTTCAAGGCAGGAACCTGGGGGCAGGAACTAAAGCAGAGAGCACATAGGAACTTCCTCTGCATGTCTTGCTTAGCCTGTTTTCTCTATACCAGCCTGTGCAGGGCTAGCATTCCCCACAGTGTGCTAGGGCCTCCACATCACTTATTAATCAGGAAAATTCTCCAGAAAATCCTCTGTCAGCTGAGGTTTGCTCATCCCAGACAACTTGTTTGTGTCCAGCTGAYGAGGACGAGCCAGTACAACTGTTAAGTAAAGCCTCAGCTGTTCATTTCCTGTTCATGACTTCCATCTTAGCGCCTGGGCTATTTTGTCTCCATCATCTTTAGCTAAATCTTAACTACTTATTTTCTTCAAATTCCATCTATAAAGGGGAGTTCTATATCTGAACTCAGACCTAGAGTTAACACGAACATTATAGAATGAGTTTTGCAGAGTCCCCTTCACCTATCTGTTTACTGAATGTTCACCCTTCTCCCACTGCAGTGCAGGTGTACTTTCCTGGTTGAGTTACAGGATCACAGAAAGCGCCTTTCAGATGTCTACTCAAAGGTGGATAGCTGTTGAAACTGATATCTACCTGGACTTCATTAGTCTGTGTTTCTCAATTTCAGAATAGAATGCTAAAATAAAAGTCTAACTGATTCCTACCCAAAGACTGTCGCTATCAAATACAGTGGCTTCAGGATGGAAGGAAGATCAGCTGGTTTTGTTGATGGTTCTAATGTTTCCCTGCACTCCTACAGGCCAGAAGATAATAAACCTAAAGCTAAAAACAGAAGCAAAAAAGCAAAGAATCCAAACAGAAAATCCAAACTATGGGCTTCTGTATCTAGACATATTGTTGCTTCTCTCTATAATGGAAATATCTGTTACCTGTAATACATTATTATAATCATATTTTATTGATTTAAAATATTTGATTGATATAGAAGCTTCTTTGAAATATTAAAGCCAATCCTGGTGATRATATAAAAATTGTATCTTACTAAAGTGCTTTGTCTTAAGTGGAAGCAAGCAGACAAGGACACCAGTTCACTAGCAGATGCCTTGGTTTGTATTTTTGTTGATAAGCAAGCTTACTTTCTTATCTAAGTTCTATGCAAGTCTTTTTCTTTTCTCACAATAAACCACACATGTGAAATTCCATCAGTGTTATTAACAATATTTATTTTTGATGGCCAAAGCTTTTCTAATTTTTGTGTAGTCATTTGCTTGATGTAGCTTTACTCATTTATAAGAAGAAATATTCATTGTAGAATGCCAACATATTTTTAAAGAAAAAATAATCCAGAATAGACACTTGATGTTGAATAAAATGTATTGCATAAAAATATGTAGTGCAAAAAAAAATATGTAGTGCATGTTACGAAATCATCCATCTTTGATGTTAATGCTAGGTGCCACCAAGTTCCCAGAGACATCAACTAAATCACATGAAATGTCAGTGTTGGTTGGTCAGTCTTGTTATGGTCATGTATGCAAACCTCAAGCTTTGCAAACTAATGGTGAGATCGCTCTCAGCTTCGCCCTAGTGCTACCTATACTGTATTTCATTTTCAGTTAACGAGTTGCCAGTCGTAGGAATCATCTTCCAACAGTGTAGACAAATCACGGGGATCCATGGTCTCCTGTTTTCTTCACAAGTATATCTATGTTTATATTCCAGATGCAGAGCTCTGTAAAATCAATCATTTAGTACCCCTGTCTACTTAGTTTTAGCCATAAGCTTATGACCATCAGTAGACATACCTTTTATATTCTCTGAACAGAAAACATTGTTGTCCTTCAATTCTTATCTTTTCAGATAATAAGTTGTTAAAATAAAATGTATTTTTCTCATCTGCAATTTCTAGGGTCTAAAGCATCCAAAGTAGGAGCACCATTTAATTACAACAAGTAAGGGTGAATAAAACCCATAATGGTTTAAACAAACTTGGCCTTCTCTCTCACATGGTGTTCTAGTGTATTTTTTCCTATATTGTTCTGTCTACTCTCACAATTTCTTTCTTCATAGAAAAAGGTAATGTCTGTATTCTTGCAATATGATATGTGCTTGTGTGTGTGTGTGTGTGTGTGTGTGTGTGTTGTGTGTGTGTGTGTATGTCTGATAGTCTGTCTGCCTGACTGCCCATCTGTCTCTATGTCTGCATGTCCTGGCATATGGTTGGTCCTCACTAACTTGAGGATCCTAAGGATCAATTTCTAGTCATCAGCCTTGATGACAAGTACCTTTACTTGCTGACCCATCTCACAAGTCTCACAATGTTCCGCTTATCAAAAATACATCCATACTTTGAAAAGATGGAACTATATAACCACAAGATTTTAAAGGACCCATGGGTCCTTATCTCAAGCACACAATCTACCCATTCATTCTCCTTTCTGTCCCTGATTCAAATCTTGACCAGCTGTTGGTCAACTTCTCTTCTACATTTTTGTGTTCTCCTGCTCACCATCTAGAGTTCATCTTTTCACCCATTACCCACAAATAAAAACTAAGGTTATGTCTGAAAGGTCAAATCAAAACACTACTTACGTTGATACTTTCCTAATATTTCTTCCATGAAGCTTTCTTGACAACTTCAGTTTCTCAATACTTTACTCATTAATGGATCATGAATTTGATGCTTTCCAATTTTTTTCCTGGCTAGACTGAGGGATGCCTATTGGAAGAGTCCATGATAGATACTGGATGTATCAGAATTCAGATTGTTACTTTCACTCCCAAACCCTGGAAGTAAGGAGATAAAACCAGCAAACAGCTATGCTGCAGCTCTGAGGAGGACAAGACATTTCCATCTAACTGGCTTCATTACAGATGCACACACTCTTATTGCTACAACCAAGACTATGTAACATCCAATAAATATAAGGAACCAAAAATTAACTAAATATGGGAGTGGTTAAATGAAGAATGAGGAGGAGGAGAAGAAGAAGGGAATAAGGAAAGAGAAAACTGGGAGTTTAATACCAGCTTAGTGAGAAACAAAACAGAACAACAGAAAACCCAAAGTAGAGTAGTAAAAAGGAACTGCATTAGCAYGCAGTAGTGGGTAGCAGAGCCAAGGCAGATACTCTTTTCAGGAAAAAAAAAAAAAGGACTGACTGTGGAGCCACAGGGTTCCCATGAGCCACTGAGCATTGAGTGCTATGGTTTACATGGTTTAGTTCAACTAACACCCAGAACCAAACTTTGAGGGAGAAAGTATGAGAAAGTGCAATCAAATATATGATGACTTCCTCAGCTAGTAACTGGAAAATCCAGTAATGAATATTCCAAAGTTCACCTTATCTAAATTGAATTTAACTTAAAACCCAAGGCAGGTGTGCTAGAAAGTTTTGTGTCAACTTGAAACAAACCAATCTGAAAGGAGGGAAGGTCAATTGAGAAAATGCCTCCAACAGATCCAGATACAGGGCATTTTCTTAATTAGTGATCAAGGGAGGAGGACCCAGCCCATTGTGGGTGGAGCTGTCCCTAGACTGGTGGTCCTGGGTTCGATAAGAAAGCAGGCTGAGCGAGCCCTGTGGAGCCAGCCAGTGTGCAGCACCCTCCAAGGCTTCCCCAGCTCCTTCTCCAGGTTCCTCTCTTATCTCCTTCAATGTGAACAACCATATGGAAGTGTAAGCCAAAAAAGTTCTCTTCTCTGTAACTTGTCATAACTTTTTGGTCATGGTGTTTTGTTACATCAACAGAAACCCTACCGAGGACACTGGGTGTATCCATAGAATTAACAAGGACAATATACATATTTGCAAAAAAATCAAAGTCTTAATTTTTGCATAATTGAATATTGAGATCAATTAGTTGATTCCTACAGTTTCTATGAAGGAAAAATTATAGAACCAGAAAAACATAAAAGTTTTGCTCCCAAAAGACTTTCTAAATCTGTGGGTATCGTCCGCTAATGTCCTATCTCCGAGAATTGAAGACCACAAGGAAAACACTATTTAATCTTATCACTAAGCACCATCCTGTAAAGTACTTGTGTTGCTTTAGGCCATTTGCTCCAGTACTGAGGAGAACTGCAGGTATTGTAACTAGCACAGTGCATACATTTTTAGCAAATTAGTGACTGGAAGAACACATTTTTTAATGAAGGGCTGAGTAGGTCTATATGTGCAAGCACATCTGTGCTGTGAGTATAAATACATAATTCATCAGCACTTGGCCATATTAGTTCTCTTAGTAAATTCATTTTCATTTGCCTTTTGAATCGTATCATTGAAACTTTCTTATGGAATTATAAAGGTCTACCTAACAGTGGTGTTGGCTTTAAATGCCTCAGAARGAATCAATGGATTAGTATACTGTCACAGAGGCCGATTTACCAGGTGCCCTTTAGTTACAATCACTACAAAGTTCTTTTTACATTTATGAAGAAGTGGTTCAAAATATTTTAATAAAGTGCTAATATGAATATTACATCTTTATCTGTTTTAAGGTGGAGAAAACATAAAGTGTTTCATTTCCAAAACCAAGTTCCCATGAAGCAGAGCAGAAGGCCTGCTTATTACAGATTTTCCCAGCCAAATTCCCAAAGGGCCCCCAACGGGCTTTCTCAATTTGTGGGCAATGTCCTCTAACAATCTATTCTTTCCAGACTCTCCTTGGAAACCAAAGATTTATGCCATTCTCTTCATATTTGAAAATGAAATTGGTCCCAGTTAAAGAAAAAAATAAAAATTGAAAGCTTATTTTTATCAAAGAATCCACGCTGGCTGGACAAATAAGTCATTAATACACTATAGGTTGGAGGCCCCTCCACTAGTGGCTCTGCCTCTATGGGACTGTTATCACTGTTTGGACTTACACAAATCCAGCTCACAGAAGGCATTTGTGAAGATGATTCAAGCTTAGACATGTGTTTAGAAAAGAAAATACTGTCAGAGAGTAATCGGGGAATTAGACCCTCCTCTTTGCAAATAATTTAAATCTCCAGCTCAAGTTCTAGAGCCAGGGAAGAATCACATAGGCTGGAGACATTTCTTTAAAAAATGAATATTTACTTAGCATCCTGAAACTTTTTTTTGCTGTGAAACGGGTATTGCAGCATTTCATATTTCATCAATAGCTTATCAAACCATAGAATAGGACTGAACAAAAAGGCCTTTCCTCAGGGAACTCTCTGGTCACTGTTCTATAAAAGCACATGAGTGTATTTTTATAAACTCATCTTCACAGGAAGTTACCCAGCTTAATAAGCACAGACCTACAAGTTGATATTAAAATTTACTTTGATTTCAGCGGCAACAAAGCTGGTCCAAGGAGGAGCTATTACATAAAACCCTTATTGTCACATCCATCATCATCACTCTCCACAGAGTACGGCCAGCACCACGAAGCCAGCTCTCAGTTCACTTCAGGAAATATGCTGCACAGATGGCCAACCTAATAACAATGCAGTAGTGAGGTGGCCCTGTTTATCTTCTCAAAATGACACTGCCTTAATTTTTCAATTCTCTGTATTGATGCCCTCTTTCATGTATAGGTCTATTAGATCCCACTTCCTCTACTGTCCTCCCAGGACTTGGTGCTTGCCAACTACAGTGGTTGTTTTGACAACTTGTCTAGCTATACAATACTCTGTTTCTTTCCCTCTGCATTCGTTCTGGCTTCAAATGACTGCCTTCAAAATATAGCAGACTATCCAATCAAAGTATACAACTAGGGGAAAAGCTTTTTATGCATAAACGCTGTCCTGCCCAAACCATAATCTTTCATGTGCCCATAGTTTTCTTTCTTTTCCTTTTTCCTTTCATAGATAAATCCCATTTGCTATCTTGTCTACTCCTATCTTAATAAGGAATGACTGCCGTGACTACCCCCATCTAGCTAAGCCATTCACCGCCAGCACCTCTGCTCTCCTCGTGTGCTTCAAGAAGAACTGATTAGCACTTTGCATAATTAACCTGATTAGCACTGTGCATAATCAAACTGATTAGCACTTTGCATAATTAAAAAGAAATAATAATAATAACAATAATAAGCACTAAGTAATATCAGAAGCTGTTAGTCCCTCAGCCCTTTGGCTACCTCCAAGATTAGTTCAATGCAACACATCTGTGCCTCCACATTGAAATCTTTTCTTTATCTCTAAAGTCAAGGAAGCAAATTCAAATTCTTTCAGTTCACAAACCCATTATGGTTTTAAGTTTCACTCTCAGTTACCAAAATGCTTGAGTTTTTCCCATCTATATCTCCCTCTACTCAATCTTTGATATTCCATGGATACTACAGTGGGACATAAATGAGAATAAAACACCAAATCTATGGAAAACCCTCAGAATTGAAGATAGATGCTGCTTCTGTTCAAATGAGAAAGAACTAGAGAACTTAACAGGGAAACCTGGTAGGGCCATGTACTTTGTGATCTCAGCAAAGTGATTTAGTGTTCCTAACCTTACTCCCTCATGTTGATAATGGGAAGAACACGGAGTATGATATCTCAAGGGTTGCCGTTGCAATAAGATAACAGCTTAACAGATATTCTGTAAACTAGATGCTGATAGTCATGACTGAGGCATCCCTAATCATGGCATTCCCAAAACATATTTCACACCATGAACAGAATCGCAGATTGAGTAATAAATTTTATATTTATAATGACTTTAAATCAACAAAGTTATGAAGTCTTTTTGCTTACCTTCCCTTATTTCTCAGTCAGTCACTGAATATGATTATAAATATCCGTTAGGGTTATAATTTTACTTTGGTAATTATTGTATCCATCATGGTTCTCATTTGTGTTTCCACAGAGGTTAAAGTCAAGCTGTTCCTGGAAATTCACAAGAGAATAGAAGAAAACCTACTCTATTTGGAATAATTTGGGAATTCAAGGTGGAGAATTTTGTAAGGCTGCTTTTCTCTACCCCATCATAGTTGACTATCTGCTCTCTGCAAGCTTTTAGTTCAATCCCCCTAACAAACCATCGTTGAGACCCTGCCTCATCTTTCTGTACTCTCTATTTCAGTCTTCTGTGTACCAAATGTTTGTATATACAGCTCTTTTAGTTATGCCTCTTCTTGCCTCATAAACATCACTTGAGAGATGCATGTTATGTGCACGCCACATTTTTGTCATAGTTGACTAGAGGAAACTGAAGAGCAAGATTGTTTCCAGTAAGCATTGATTATGTAAGTGCTGTGTACAAGCTTGGCTGGGGAACTGCTTCACTACCCGTATTCTAGAGATTACAAAGGTATTTGACACCCGCAACCATGTGTCTGATAAAAAAATGAATCACATTTAGTCACTCAAAGCAGAATAGGAGTGTCTAGTGAGCTCCTGTACTGCACTACACATTGAACACAGGACTGATCGTGACGCACTGCAAGTTCCTCACAAGAAACTTAGGGGTACAAATCTTTTAAGGAATTTTTCAGAGGCTGGAATGGATATGGAATTCTCACTCCTGAAAGATAAACTAAAAATAACTATCATGACCTGTTGTAGGGCATCTGTCATAAGACCATGAGGCCTATAGCAACCTAAAGAAGAATAGCTTCTTCCTGGGAAAATCGTTCATTTTGCATTTCATTTAATTCAAGAAAGAAAATGCTGCTGTGGAGATTATTCAAGTCCAAATGTTCCTGGTGAAGGTGCTTCCAGTAATTCTGGGAAGGAAGCCAGTCCTCTAGTTTTATATGTAAATATTTTAAAAACAAGCACATATATATAAGCACAAAGGAAAGGTCAAGAAGACGTAAGTCTTTAAAAATCTATTTTAATAATTTTTTTTCTATAACTATCCACAGAAGTTTGGGCTTTTTGTAGTGTTACATTTTCTTTTACACAATACACCTGCTTTTTTTCTAAACTAAATATTTCTTCCATCTAATGACTCTCTTTATTAGACAGCATCTAATTTGCATACATTTACATACAATTTAACTGCTAGCTTGTGAGAACAAAGAAATGGCTCTGCATTGTACTGAAGGACAATGCTCAGTAAAGGAAGGTAGAAAACGAACCAGTTCTGTGACTGTGAGCTCTTTGTCTCAGTCACACCAACCTCTCTCTCTCTCTCTTTTTTATAACATGCTACTTAAAGGGGGTAAAAATTATTTCATCAAACAATGAAAGAAACTACTCTGTGTCTGACCCCCCTACCCCCTGCTTGGTTGCCTCAATTTGGGTCCAAGTTCCCTGATTTTATCATAACTTCCTTTATTAGTTTTATTAGATTTGATAACTCAATCCTTGTACTTTGTTTGGTATCCCATGTCTGAAACAGGCTAGGTTCCTGCTCTGGTAAAATTTTCATTCCAATAATTTGTACTGACATTCACCATTCTGAATGGACCAGGTCTTAGAATGAGGGAGGCTGTTCTTAGTGCACACTTCATGCTCTTATCTTACCAGGTTAATAGATTTCCCTGAGACTTCGGGACTTTTTTGTAATAAACCTTTCTTCAAAATAAATGGTTTCCAACTCCACTGGGGAGTTACTGGAAAGAAGACGTGCATGTAAGGAGGTCGTCCATGCAACACATGTTATAAGTAAAGACCACTTGAGGCAACTGCTCCCCACTCAGGCCTGGCGGCCCTTTGTGAGTCTCCAAGCCTGCAGGGCCCTTGGGTAATGAAAAAGAGAAGCAAACCTGAAAATCAAAGACCCTTGACTCTCCCACCTCATAAATCCACATACGCTCTGACATGGTGGTTTACTGTGTCTCTTCTCTTGGTAACKCTCATTCTTGATTCACAGAGAGGGAGATTATAGAAAGCAATCTTAGAGAGTTTGTTCAGTATTTTGTAAATATTAATTATTGAAAACACACAAAATAAGTAATAATGCTGCAGTCACAACCAAGTGAAAATAAACGCAAAGGGAATTCAAGTTTCTTAAATGTCACTGGGAAAATATTATCAAAAAATATGGAATAAAAATGCTTCAATTACAATAAGTAATACAAACGTTGGGCAGGACAGAAGGGCAAGTGAAAGCTACAAAATGACATATGAACCAGCAACAGAGGCAGGTGGAGACAGCAGCATCAATGAGCAGGAGCTGAAACAGCCCAGGAAGACTCGTTTCCTTAGAAGTGGATTTTATATCACTGGCCTGCTTTTTTTGCATCCGATAATACACATTTACAATTTTAATGACCAAAAGAGGTGTGAACTTGTCAGTGATAAGTGAGGAAATTCTATCACTCTGTAGGGCTGCAGAATGCCCACATGATTTGGAGCCTTCAACAGCCAAACAGATTGCACAGGCACTACATGCGATCTTGAGGCATGTCTGATTTTCCACCTGGTGGGAAGCCKGAGTTAGAGACAGTATCAGTGCTGACGTGCTGGCAGAGACCAACTCTGCCAATGCTTTACCCCATGAGCAACTATGAATATTGATTAAAATAGAGCACACAAAAGAAAGAATCAGGCCCTCGCATTACAAACAAAAGACAAAACAACACCTCTAGGCTTTGACTAGATTCCAGACACTCCAGTACATAATCAGGAAGTCACAGACGTTTTGAAAACCATGACTTATTTCTGATACCAGTTTTAACTTCTAGAGGACTTGTCTCTGATCCTTAAATCCCTTGTTTCATGAGAAACAAGCCCATCACCTCATGGTGCTATAGCATCTGTCCTTTCAGAGACTCTGAGTAAGTATCACATGACATTTCTGGTTCTAAGCCTCATTAAGCCTTGTTATTGGAGATTTCAGGGAGCACTTGTTTTTGTGTCACAAGTACTGTCAGGACCCAGCCTCAGACCTCCTTTTTACACTCTATCATATTAAATTCACTGTGTTTGTTTTAAAAGCACCTCTCAATACTAACTCAGCCAACATCACCTGTGCTGGAGGTGGTTAAGATCCACCTCCCCAATGCGTGTTACCACGGTGACAAAGTAGTGACCTAATTTACACACACCTGCTGGGTTAATTGGGCCAAAATGAAAGATGATATATATGCTCAAAATCCAAAACTGATTTTTACCTCAAAATTAAATATTTGATTTTTTTAAATTAGCAGTTTCTAAAGCTAAGAACATTCTCCAGGTGTGCATCTGCCAGCTAATACACCCTGAATGTTTCATGACACTTGAGCAGCAAAACATATTGAGTGATGAATACAAATCTTTTATGTATTTCTGCATGCAATGATTAGTATGACTAAGTGGTCTCAATCACAGAATATACTGGTGTGCTAGAGGGGTCAGGCTACTGACAGAGGTAACAGGGACATCCAATCATGTGAAGGGAACATTCAGTCAGGGCTTTAAAAAGGAAGCCACGAGTTTGCTGTGAAGAAAGCTGTACATACTTCACAGCCTTTTGCAGCATGTGACAAGTCTTGAAACAAAAATATCACCTTTGTTGACCTCTCTTCTGGCTACTTTCTACCCTCTTTCCTCAAACCACTGAGTGCTTTCTTTGGGCCACAGTTTTCCACACACAGCCAATAGTGATAGGAGCAGAAAGAAAGCTCCCTTTAAGAAGGGCTGGCACCGACCACCCATCAATGTGTGCATGCACACAATGGCCTTTCTAAACGAATYAAAGGTTAAAAATTTCATAGCCTCCCATTCATTTATCAGGAATGTCCATTAATGTATATATACAATAGTATTCTCCAATTTTCAACATAAAAAATTGGAAGTAACTAACTTGCATGTGCACCACTAAGCGACTATCAAGATGATATGTTTATGGAATACATAAACACGCCAGGGAAAATTATTTAATAACAAAAACCATAATTGAATTATATTGCTAGCTCACAAAAATCACAACCAATACATTGTATGCTGCGGGCAATGGCCCATGGTCTTGAAAATAGACACCAATATGTTAATAACTCTTTCTTCTAATAGTTAATACTTGTATGAAAAATACCATTTCTGTCTTTAATCTTACTTTTTTAATTTCCCAAATAGTTTTACATTGAGTTTGTTATTGTTAGAATACAAAAATAAATATTATTATATATGTTTACATGTGATTTAATAGTATTGAAAATAGAGCTGAAGAGGTAACCCAGCAGCAGCTGTTTTCTCAGAGGACTCAAGACTGAGTCCTAGCACCCACATAAGAGCTCACACCTACCTGCAGGGCAAGCCCAGGGTACCAACGCTCCTCTCTAGTCTCTGTGGGTACCACGTGCACATGGTAGACAGCTGTACACGTAGGCAAAACATTCATACACACAACATAATAAAATAATAATAAAAAGTTAAGTTGAAAGTAGAAGAAAATTAGTGAGATTATGGATTGCATGCCACGCCTCTACCCCTCTGGTCATCAAACAGTTACAAACACATTAAGCCGGATACGGTTCTTTTATTGCTAAACATTCAACTTTGTAACTGCTTTTTTATAAAACATTGCAAAGACTTGGGCTATCAGAATTCTTAGCCTAAGTTCCCTTTAAAGCTAAACAAAATCATATGAAAAGACTGCCTTTTAATAATGACTATATGAAGCCAACTTTTTAAGACACAAATAAATTTATTTATCACCTGGTTATTGAATTTTGCAATAAATTACAATGTTCAAATTTTTATTTTATTGGTTCAGTTACAGGATCTTACCGATRAGTGCTTTTCTTAAGTAAGTAAAATTAACATTTCCATATGAACTGTATTTGCTGTTAAAAGTATCTCACTAGGGGTTTGATTTATTCTATGATGCTTTCACTGATTTAATCATTGCTTAGACAATCAAAATATAATAATTTATTCTTGTAAATGAGAGAATTTCTTGGGAAGTCCTGTGTCACAAACAGTAGACATCAGTGACTGCTAAAACATGTCAATTCTGACATTCCAGTTCTCAATATAATAATATTTTTTCTTTTGCCTCTGTGCTAACTCTGTCTTCCTAAGAAGTTTATGGAGCAAATAAAGGAATTTTTTTCATTTCAAGTGAAAAAATAAAACTACTTTCATTAAAAAACAAGAGTTAATGCATTTTGAAAGTACACAGAATGTAAAATGTATTTGAATCAAAAATATAAATATTAAATAAAAGATTGCACCACAAATCTGCAAAAAGAAAATTTAAATAAGTTCTGGACACATGAGTTCTTCTAAGTCACAAAGTCAATAAGCAGTGCATACAACTGTACAAAAATTTACAGGGCAAAAAGAAATTAATAACTAAAACTGTGAATACAAAACCTCATTTTTCTAAGTATGTGAAAACTTGAGATCRTAATTTAATTATGTTTACTTCCTTTAACTTTCCTCCCTCCAACAATCGTGTGCATGCACGCACACACAATTCTCTCTCTTTGAATTCATCACCTCTCTTCTCATTGTATCACATGCATGCATATATGCATATTTATATACATACATGTTCCTAAACATAACCTATGAAGTCCACATAATGTTTCTCGCATGTGTGCTGAAGAGTCTGACACTGGACAACCACTCGGTGTGCTCTTCCCCAGGGAGAACACCTCGCCAACCGCCAGGTTTACTCAGGCACTTGAAACATTGAACTTTTGATAACACACAAAGAGGCTATAAAAATTGGTAAAGAGCTTTTTGAAAGAAAATAAAAAATAAAATGAAAACTCAATGAAAAATATAAAACATTTAACAGCCAGATCATAGAAAAAGAAATCTAAGTACATAATGAACTTTAAAATTTTCATGAAATATGATATAAATTGCACATAAGACAATGATGAAATATAATTTTCATTCTTCCAATAAGGTAAATAACTGCTAATACTTTATTCTGATGAGGCTGTAGGAAGCTAGGAATGTGCTGTTAACAGGCACAAAACAATGATGTTTTTAATGATGTATGGGATTTTCTCATTTTTTTTAGTTGTGGAGTGCCTGTTTTTTATTTGTTTATGTATTTGCTTTTTACAGGATCTCGCCTTGTAACTCTGGATATCTTGTAACTTGCTATATATAGACAAGACTTGTCCTGAACCCACAGAGGTCTGCCTGCCTCTGCCTCCCCAGTGCTAGAATTAAAGGCATATGTCATTAAAGCCAGCCTTAGAACAATAATTTTAAAAATACATTTTTAAAAAATAAATGGCAAAATAGTTGAACATTGATTCCATTTTGATTTTTAAATTTCATTTAAGTAGAATGCTAGATGAGCTACACTCTTTGATGGATAAGGTAAGCTGATGGCCATTATTTTCTCTGCATACTTTTACTAATCCCCAACCATTTAAACCTTATGAACACATTTAGCAAATAGGAGTAAGCCACACTGTTTAGTGCCCTGAAGAAACTGAAGGAGCACCCTGTGAAAGAGCAATGCTCTGCTGAGCTTCTCACAGCACCTCTCCAGGGAGGCACACAGCTTGCTCTGGCCCTTCCTTCCCTCTTCTGCAGACCAACAGGATCAGCTGACAAGATACTCTGTAAGTTACCTACCAGCTCTTCAGTTTCTGCTTTTAGCAGTTCATAATCTGATACAGATGGTAGAAAAATACATGGAAAATTTAAATATCAATTTTTAGTATCTAGATCTACTAAAATGAACAAGTATCTATTTAGTGTTTTGTGTGCAGACTGTAACCATGTTTTTGTAACAAAAGCAAATAGTGTAGCTGCTGGAAATGTGGCAAACTGAATAAATTAAATATTATTTTAAATGCTATATCGCTGCCTGCATGAATAGTGCTTCTAGGTCTCAGTTCCACTCTGCCAAGGTGGTGAGAYTTGCCAAACAAGACTGATCTGAGGCGTGTGTGCTATATTCTTCACAGCCTGCCAGCCCACAGATTCAGATCAGGGTTACTTCTCATTGTACACTGATAACTGCTCTCACATACATGCACATCATGAAGAGAGAAAGTGCCAAAGTTAGTCTGTAAGACGAGTATGTACTTTGACTAGCACTTGTATAAAAGCCATAGTCTACAACAGGACAGAACAGAACTATGCTTCCAACTCAGAAGAGCCTCCCTCGATCTTGTTTTTAAACCGTGATACATGAGACCTCACTATAATGACAGTCGTTGTTCATGGTGACTTAACACTCTGGATACACAGACAGAGTTTCTTTAAAGGCTCTTAACTCAGGTATGAGTTAGATGATAATTTTTATGTATTGAAAATTATGTATTATAGTATTTCTGGAGAACTAAATAGTACACTCCTTCATTTCAGATTTCTTAAATGAGACAAGAAGAGTCATGAGAATTTCTTTAGTAGGGTTAATGTTTTAACCATTAACAATGCTGATATTAAACACAGGACAGTTTATTTTGCAAATTGGGATATTTTCAGCCTCTTCAAGACTGCAGTGAGTGTGTTTTATTTTCTCTAGTAAAAACTATATATCTTGACATCTAAAAACGTTCCCATTCGTGGACTGGGTTTTAATCTGTTCTCTATATTGTTACAGCAGACTTGCTACTTCTTTCTGCACTGTTCTGTATTGCCCATGTCATGCTGTACCACTGAGCAATAAAAAAAACCAATAATGAGGTGCACACAGCATTGATTATAGACGTGAAAGTCAAGGAACAATAACCTGCCATAAGTTTCTCACCAAATACTTTTATCTACTTATACAGGAATAATTTCACTGTGAATGATGCATTTGTAGACATTTTTGTTTCAAGATAAAAATGTAGATGACAGTAATAAGTTCTATATATTCAACGACACTGGGGAGATAACTATATGTTCCTTAAAAATTATGTGCTAAATAATGGGCTATCATGAGATAAATAGTAAAAGTCAAAACACCTATGACTGTTCCATTTGACCTTCTATTTTCAGCCTGAGAGGCTCTGCCAGTGCCTGAAAATGTGAATGCTCGTGGCTAAACATTGGACTGAGCACAGGGGCCCCAATGGAAGTACTAGAGAAAGAACCCAAAGAGCTGAAGGGGTTTGCAGCCCCATAGGAGGAACAACATGAATCAAACAGACACCCCAGAGCTCCCAGGACTAAACCACCAACCAAAGAGTACATATACACCTGGACCCATGGCTCCAGCTGTATATGTAGCAGAGGATGGGCTTGTCCGACATCAATGGGAAGGGAGAGACCCTTGGTCCTATGACGGCTTGATGCTCCAGTGTACGGGAATGCCAGGACAGGGAAGCAGGAGTGGGTGGGTTGGTGAGCAGGGGGAGGGGATAGAATGTTTCTGGAAGGGAAACCAGGAAAGGGGATAACATCTGAAATGTAAATAAAGAGAATATCTAATTAAAAAAGAATTATATACCATATTTAGTACTGTTTGTCAGCTATAATGATTAAATAAATATATGAACAAAAATAATAAAGTCTCATGATTTATTTTAAAAAATAAATGCAGAAAAAGAAAACAAAGTATGATAATATTACTTTCAGGTAATTGAAAATCATAGTTTGACATTTATGAATTCAAATTTTCATTTTATTTTTTTCCTATAGCAAGAAAGTCTAATGCTTAGCTCTCAAATTTTCTAGTCTATAAATATGCTTGCACTGAATATTAGTTTATGAAGTAAGATATTTTGTTCATAAGTTAATACAGGTAATAATCATATAACATTTCAGTAGTTGTTTTAAAAAATTAAATTTCAAAAATCTTGACTTAAAAGTTCCAATTATGAAGTAGGAAGGGCTAACAAATCCAGTAGGGCATCCAGTAGGATTTCCAACTATTCCTGGACTGATTGTGCTCTGCTGTCTCCAACTATCTTCATACTGAGAGTAGTCTGAAACTTATGTACAGAAAACAATGACCTCTGGTATCAGGACCAAGTTGGGAGAAGTAGAAAGAACACAGGTTTCTGTGTTGGGACGAGTGCTGCTCCAACTCTCTCTCAGTCATTCACTGGTGACATAACTGAGCTAAGCCTTGCAAGTCTCTCCTGCATACACAAACCTGTCCTGGTCACTAGAGGAATATGTACTTTGTATATATGGTCTCAAAGTCCTAACAAATTCTTAAAACAGTGATCAGATTGCCCTGTAGTTTTAAAAGGCAATGACACTAAATCTCATGTGCATACTGTCGATCTCAGAGAGGACAAAATATAGAGTTAATAAGTAAATAAGATCATAAGAAACTCATACTCATTACAGGGTGGAATCTAAATCCAATAATTGGTATCTTTGTAAGAAAATGAGAAAGCCACAGAGACACACAGAAGACCACATAAAGATGCATAAAGTTCAGGGTAACAGTATCAAAATCTTAGGAAAAGCTGGAGCCACCAGAACTCTGAAAAGACAAATAGAATTCTCCATATGAACCAGTAGGAGGAATGTAATCTTGCTGCACCTTCATACGGATTTCTGACCTCGAGAACTATAGGAGAATATCTTTCTAAGGTTTTAAGCTACACATTTTGTGACAATGTATTACACCAGACTCAGGTATGTCATACATGGTCATTAGCGTCTGCAAGCCTAAGAAAGAGGTGAAGCAAAAGCCTCTTACATACAGATAGTGACCCCAAAGTCTCCAATCCGCAGAAGTGAACAGAACAATTAATGAGAAAGCTTACTGTAGCAACTCAGCCTAACAAAGAATATGCTAACCTGTATTTGGTCAAAGATAATACTTCCTTTTCAAGACAGCAAGAATCCAGGCCTATATTATTATTAATCACTTTAAAAATATAAAATGAGGTCTCCGCCATCTTGCCTCAGCTCAGAGCTGCAAGCGGTCGCCGACCTGAGCGAACACCAACTCCCTCGGGGTCTGGGGACTCTGGCCCGGGTCCTTGATCCAG
>BDUI01000532.1:191563-206883 GCA_002335545.1 Apodemus speciosus | reverse complement strand
GGGGAAACCAGGAAAAAGGGAAATGAAATGTAAATAAAGAATATATCCAATAAAAAAAAAGAAAAAAAAAGAAATATGAGGTGAATATGAAATGAAAAAAAAATATAAAATGAACAGATCTGTATTTTTAAATTCCATGTTGTATTTCTAGGCGAATAGATAAAGAATATTTCATGATAGCTTATAATCAATAACGTGGTTATCTTTGAAATTATTTAATAGGAAATAATTCAAGTCTACCATCTAATGAAAATTTACGTTGTTGAAGACTGGATTTAGAAAGCAAATACACATGTTTTTTGATCGACCAAAATTTGAGTATGATTTCAAATGACAAATTTACAGAGAGAAAAAATCAATTTCCTTTTGGCCTAGGGAATATACTATCCTGACACTGGCAATGACTCTAATAACTATACATTGCTTTGCCTGGGGCATCAGCAAAGCATTGTTAAAGGCTAGGCTTGAAATGTCTCTAACTGAACACAGTTAGCTATTTTCCAAGTAACACTGAACTCAGCAATCCTGCTTGCTCTATAAGTTTAAGGTACCATAAATACACTTGTAGTGAATTTTCAATTTACTTATTTGCTGTATGTATATGTATGCACATCTTATATTATATATTTGTATGTATATGTATGTATACACACATATTATCGATACCACTAATAAGCTACATATAGCACTATATAACCACTTAAAGATCCAATGTTTTATATTTAGTAAGTCAGGACCTATTACAAACCTGTTTTTATGAACATAAAAACATGAAAATGGTAAAAAATATCTTGACATTTATTTTATCCAAAGAAATATCTTTTCATACTTCTTCTAAGGAATTAGAACTGAGAACATCCCTCAGATCCTCAAATTAATACATAAAGACATTCATATCATTAACTTTATGGTCAAACACATATATCTATAAAACTACAAATATTGTTAGTTTTCTTTATATTAACAGGTATTAGCAAATGCAAAATTTCTGATCAAATCTCAACATATTCTAAATATATAGAAAAATTATACCTACAAATCAAAAAGACCTTATTTAAATTTTATTTCTTTTTGAAACAATGATCTTTCAACACTTTCTAATTCCAGTTAACACTGTGTAAATAGACCACTCAAGTACAGTAAGTAGAAAACAAATGCAGGGGGAAATGGATAAAGCAGTTTGCATTAAGTGAACACCTAGAACTGTGAAGGTGATGGCCAGTAGGAGCATCCATCCCAGGGGGCTTGTGATGCTTCCAACTCTATTTTATAGATGAGGAGACTCATAGAGCTGCCCAGTATCACAGCAGACAAGTAGCAGCAGAGAATTCAAACCCAGATCTTCTATTCCTAATTCCTGCACTGTTCCTACTAAAGTATGTTATCTTTTTTCCCTTAAATCAGAGATTTGCAGTAAAATTAGCTATTACAGCTAGAATAGAAATTACCCTCAAGCAATAGTGATTTTTACTGTTTTAAAGCTACCTGTTTATTTAATAAAAACATTGTTTTATATAAACTTACAGAGAACAAAGTCCTTTTTGGACATTCCTAACATTGAGACTGTACTCTCAGACTAGTGAATTGTAGAAATTGGAGAAAGAGAATAAAACTCTATAAAAAATGTTGTATGAGAAGCCTAACTTAGGAGTCAGAGATAATCTCTGTGAAGACATGGTGTATGATGAATAACCTGCTGTGTTACACTTGATAGTCTAGCAGAGTTAAGGATTCACGTATGACTAAGATCTTCTCATAGTCATTGTCTATGCTAATAAATTCACACATGCTCATTTGCATATATTATTCCCTAGCTTCATGATGTTTCACCTTCTCATTTTCAGAAAATTCATCCTTATGTATTGTTTTCATTCAAGTCACATCTCAACTCTAGATTCTCCCTAGCAAACTCACAGAGATCTCTGTTCCCACAAACTAGTTTTAGCAATTACTCGTGTCATGCTTTCTCAGCAACTGTCCACGGGTATCGTATAACACACAGCTTCCATCAATTGGCAATGCTTGCCTACCATGCTATCTTTAGGAGGAATCTGGCTTGGCCTCAAAGAGAAGCAAACCAGACTCAGAATGTATTCCATGAACAATAGAGGAGAGAAAGGGGCACAACAGTTCTAAGAATCTCATTTGACATGGATCCTGCCTTATTTTGTCATTTAAAGGGCTAAGCTATTTATCTTCAAGTTTGTTTGGTCAAGACCATATATCCTTTTCTCCCTAGCATCTATGTGTTATAACGTGGAATTACCTAATGATAATGAAATAGCATTTCCCTACTGTTGGTCATGATTTTATTTCATAGCTGCTCTAAAAATATTATCAACATTAAACCTCCTTTAGAGAACTGTTAAAACATACATTATGACGTCTCATTTCAAACAAAACATCAGGATCCAGTGAGATGATTCCTGCCCAACAAGTAACTGCAACAAGGAAAGATAAGGTTATACAAATATATTGAAAAAAGATCTACAGTTTTAAAAATGACAAATCTATACATTTTAAAATTAAGTTCACCTACTGGGATCCTAGGATTTAAATCTCTCCTTTAGTATACTGGATCATCCAGTACACAGTGCTGATGTAATCCATGTCAATTAGTTTAGTTCTTACATTGTAGAAAGAGTCTCCTTTTATCCCCCCCCCCCAAAGGAAGTGTATTTATCATAGTCCGCAACAGCTCACAGTTTGTTATACATTAACTGCTCATTCTCTGTGCCAATAAGACTATGCTGGAACAGTAAATGAATTTGGTACATTCATTTAAATGATTCTGCAAACCACAGGCTACCCAGTTGTCTAATGATAAGAGAGCCCCAAAGCCACCTGATCACCATTATTCGGCCTTATTTTTTTGGACTCGTGGTCAGTACTGTCAGAATCTGCATACTGAAAAGAATGAGAAGGAAAAGTCTACCTCAGACCTAATCATGCAGAAGGGTTTTATTAATTCAGGCCCGGGTGATGATGTGGTGAAGCTGGAAGGGGAAGGGATGTGAGGTCTGGAGTGCTGTAGCTGCGGCTCCAAGACCAATGCTGGTTTTGGCACTTCTCTCACTCTAGTGAGATGCAAAAAACAAGCAGGTGCTAGCAATCTGAGAGAGCACATGCCAGCTACAGCTGCTTCAAACTGATTCAATTACATCTGCCTCAATAGTCCCAGGACATCAAACCAGTTGAAGAGATCCATAGGTTGCAAAGAGACATGCTTCTCCTGAGGTACAACTAACTGTCTCTGAGGTAGGGGGCTTAACAAATCACCATGTTGTGATAGGAATGCCTTTCCCACCATTGCCAGGCACAGGAGAAAAGATGGGTATGTTTGATTCCTTTTCACTTTAAAACTAAAAACTGGTTGGCAAGAGCAGTAAAAGCCCTTTTGATCTTTTTTTTTTAAACAACAACAACAACAACAACAACAACAAAAACACCGGACAATAGCTGAAGTCTTAAGGACACCTTGGAGCAGCATAATTTTGTGAGAACATTTCCCAAGCCATTGGGCACAGCACAGTTACAGAGCATGCTCTTGGGATCTGGACTTCGCTCCAAACCTTGTTTGTACAAAAAGGGGCCAAGCAGCTGGGATATTCTGGAGTGGAGTGTGTCCTCATTAGTTCCCATCTGCCACCAGAACTCAGCTCATGGCAAGTTTGGCTAAGTCCTGGTGTACTCAGGTCCAAATGCGGGTCAGTTTTAATTACACTATACAGAATTCAGCATGCAGTTTTTAAATCCTTATTATACAGAACAGAGGAGTGGGCTGTTCTCCAACTAATCCATTTTTTAATAGTACATATATAAAATTTTAAACCAGGCTAGACAGACAGTGGGTGGAAAAAATCTTATGAGTACAATGGTTACTGAAGAAAATTATTAGTGAAATTGGGTCATGAGCTAGCTCTGTTTTGAAATTTCAATGTGAGAAATACAATGTTTTCAATGGTAAGACGCGAAACCTATGCAAGGTACACATCTCCTTGTACTTTAGTGTGAACGAGGAACCAAAGGCTGTGGCCAGGCTACAGCACACACCAACAAAGCACAGGCTCCCGCGGAAGCGCCGGCTCCCTTCAGTGGCTGCCAGTCATGGAGTGGCATCACATAAACCGGAAAAGTGGGAAAGGTGAGAAAACAAAGGTGAGGCACAAGAGCGAGACAAAAGAAAGAGGGAAGGAGGGAAAGACTGAGGGAGAGGAGAGGAGGGGGAAGGCAGAAAGAAGGACTGAGGGAAAGACTGAGGGAGAGGAGGAAGGGGGAGGCAGCACAACAGGACCGCGTTCGGAGGAGTGACGCTCCACAGACTCAGGTGAGCACTGACTGATGCACAGAGCCGCCGCCTCTGGCAGCCACACAATGGGACGTCCTGGAAGCAAGTGTTTACACTCCATCTGTCCAGAAGAAGTTTCACAGAACAGGGCAGGTAAGCTTTTATAGATAACCACCAGCTAAATGTCCAGAGAGAAGAAAATAAGCAGTCAATGATTGGCCATTGATAAAATAACAATAGTGTTAAATTTGACATAATCCTAGTTACAAAACAAAACAGCCATAAGTGCTCTATGGATGTGATGTACATTTAATTCAGTTATGAAGTTTATCTTAAAAATAGCATCTAAATAAGTTCAGATCTAGTATTTACTAGCTATGTACTGTGAACAAGTTGCTAGTATTCTACTCTAAAAGCACTATCAGTAAGACACATCTGTGTATCAACACATACATATTTAATTCTGTGGAGGAAGTTACCGTTGACCTACATTTGGGTCTGAGTACACCAAGTCACTCAAATATTAAAACAACAATTGCAAGTAAATTGTCTCAATAAAACCAAAACAATCATGCTGGGAACTGGAAAAATGGGCCAGCAGTTAAAAGGACTTGGGGCATTTCCAGGCCAAATTTTCATTACCGAAACCAAGGTGAGTAGATCAAAAATACCTGTAACTGTACCTCCAGGATATCTGGCACTCTTCTGACCTCTGCAGGTGCCCACACTTATGTGGTAAACACACACACACACGCGCGCACACACACACACACACACACACACACACACACACACACACACACAAGTTTATTAAAAAAAAAAACCAAATGTGGCACTGAACTCTGTACTGGCTGGTTTTTTGTCAACTGGACACAGATGGGAGTCATCACAGAGAAAGGAGCTTCAGTTGGGGAAGTGTCTCCATGAGATCCAGCTGTGGGCATTTCTCAAAAGGGTCAAGTGGGGGAGGAGCCTTTGTGGGTGGTGCCATCCCTGGGCTGGTGGTCTTGGGTTCTATAAGAGAGCAGGCTGAGCAAGCCAGGGGAAGCAAGCCAGTAAGGAACATCCATCCATGGCCTCTGCATCAGCTCCTGCTTCCTGACCTGCTTGGGTTCCAGTCCTGACTTCCTGTGGTGATCAACAGCTATGTTTCTACAGTGTAAGCTCAATAAATCCTTTTGTCCCCATCTTGCTTCTTGGTTATGATGTTTGTGCAGGAATAGAAATCGTAACTAAGACAAACTCCTAATTTTTAATAATAAGAAAAATGAAATTACAGATATAAATAGGTCTTCTTTGGGGTTCCATGATTTGTGCTCTATAGAAAAAGGAATTTGAACATGAGGCAATCATGAGGGAAGGCACTGTGAAGTGAGATGAGGAAAAGATGTCCACCCATAAGTCAGAGAGAAGGTTGGGGAATATACTTCCCCTCCCACTGCAGAGACGTGATCAAAGCTGTTTATAAAATCTGGTTTCCTACTTTTAGACTGCAAGGGAACAACTATTCACCTAAGACACTAAGTTTGGCTGCTTTGGAATAAACCTCTATTAATGACCAATGTAACCCAGACACAGACACAATAAGGTCTAGATTCTCTAGTGAGGAATAAAGTATGGAATAATCTCAAATTGCAAGACCAGTTTGAGTCCCATCAACCTATATTCTAATATGAGCAAGTGATGACTGCAACACCTTTCCACAATTCTAAAAATGTCACAGGCTCCCAGGGTGTTTTATCTTAGATAGGCATAGACTTCTTAAGTCATCTGAACTCACACTGTGCTTTCTTGATGAATTTGACTCTTGTTATACTTTTCAATACAAAGACTCCCAGGCCACTCACATGTACAAACTGAAGTGATTCCACCAACTTTAAATGCAATTCCACAAAAGCTTTATGAGAAATGGAATTACTGTGTGATCCACCAATTCCATTGTTTGTTCTAAGTAAGACGAAACTGGGTTCTCAAGGTTTATAYATGAGTTCACCACAGATATACAGAAAACTAAAATATATAAGCAATCAAAGAGTCCACTGTCAAAATGAATAATCAGGCAACATGTGGTGTATGCACAGTATGAAATAATATTCAGTTATTAAAAGAGGAAAACCTTGACATCATTCACTGAAGTAAGACAAACAAACACAAACATATACACACAACCTTGTATTTTGTGACATTACCTATAGAGTTGTCACAATCATTGAGACAAAAAGTAAAATAGTTTCCAAGAACCAAAGGAAGGAAAGAATGGTAATTATTTTTCAGTGTTTTAAAATTTCCAAACTTCTTAAACAAAAAGGGTTTTATGAATGGTGTGTTGTGGTGTCTCAATAAGTATTATCCATATATTTAAAATCAGTAAAATTTAAACCTAAACAGGGCTAAAAGGGTAAATTTTATGTTACATGTATTCTAAATGATAAAAAGTGGTAAAACAATAAAAGTATATTAACTTTTCTTCTGAGTCAGTAAATTGGTTTATGATATTTACAAAATCTCCCTTAAAGCCAAAGAAACAGCCCTGTCTTTAACTATTACATGGAGGTGATCTATTAGACAACTGCAGACCAAAAGACAGACCTCTAGTACTCAGCCGGCTTTCCCTCAGTATCTAAACTGGTCATGATGACGCAGGGCTGCAGTGGCCTTACAAGTGAGCACAGATAARAAAGGAATGTTAAGCATTTGCAATGTGATAACCATTGCACTAATATTTTACACGTGCTACCTAACTTTCAGTGCATTAATACCACTGAATTAAAAATTTATATTTTTAGAATTTTACAAATGAGGACACAAGAGATTCAGCTGGGTCCCATTAATAGTAAGTGGTGAAACTTGAAAAAAAAATCCTACTGCTATATCCATGTTGTCCTCTTTGTGTTCTAATGCCTGGGTAAGGATACTGATTCATTTGTTACAGTATGGATACTGATTTATTTATTTATCAGCACTTGGTTGATAAAAAAAAAAGATAAGAAAAGAAAAAAGTGGTTATTACTGTCTTAAGCCTTGGATCATTATAATGTGCTTACCTCAAGATACACAATGCAATCTTAGAAGGACCTGCAGCAAGTCTTAGCTGCTCTATTTTGACTTCACCTTTGCTATGTATTTGTAGTTGGGATTCAGTGGTGAATAGAAACCATAATTATAAATATGTGTAGAGTAGATACAGACTCCATTATTTCTGCTTAGTAAAACAACTACACCTCTTTAATATGTTCTGATCTTACCTGAGCCAAACAAAGTCAAGACACATTTTAATACTGTGAGCTAGCCCTGGGCAAGGAGGGGCACAGCGAGTGTGCAAGGCTCGGGCCTAGACCATCCAGCAGAGGGTTTGCTCAGCCCTAAGCTACAAAGAGTTTCCAAAGGGACAAGGAACTTAAGTATAGATGCCTCAGCCTTTAAATGTATAATGGAGAGAATAAAATTATTTTGCACATTGTCAATAAATATTCATATAAAGTAAATACTGGTAATGTAATTCTGGATCTTGAACAATGAAGATGAAGTGATTTTTACATCTATATTTGTTTTCAACAACAAGACTTATCAGCATGTAACTGGCCACGTGAAGTAAAGCCCAGCACTATGCACTATGCACCCACCACGCCCTCACGGCCACATGGCTCCAGAGCAGTCCCTCTACTTCTCCCACACTGCCGGGCACATTTGAGCCTACCCTGCATGCTCTGACCAATTGCTCTGTGCTTTATTGTTTAAAGAAAAAGGTTCCGTGTATGCTAATAGCAGGAAAAATACAGCAGTTCTAAGACTTGAGATTTGTGTTATTAAATTCTAGTATTTTCAGTATGCTAAGGAGACTGATACAAGCTATACAAACAAGTTTTCAATATCAGGAATCTGGGACAAGTGAATAAATTAATTAAATACCTTTATATAAATTTATAGCTGTTTGTATTTCACTTACAGAACTTTACCTAAGATAAACTCAATAATAGTTCAAATCTCTTAAAGATATACTAATTTGTCAGAACATAAATAAAGCTATTAACAAAAGAAACTGAATTGTACTATGAATAATTCTGGGAAATCACCAAGGAGCTAGATTTGATTAAATGATAATATAGCAGCCTTAAAATGTTATGTGCATGTTAGTCCCCCTTCTAGAATTCACTACCTAATTTTCAGGTTTTTCCCCCATTTCTTCAACCCCAACTGCAGGAGACACATGCACAAGTAAAATCTTCTTACAATATACTCTTACACTTTCTGAATGTGCCCCATGTGTCCACTAATAGCCAAATGCTTTCAAATCTGTTCAGCTAAATGGATCAATAACTACTTCCAGCCCCACACAGTGGGGCTGCCAACATGGTGAAATCAAGCCAAACACAAAATGTCTCTCTTAGGACAAAAAATTATCAACACGGTTTTCTCCAGAGATACACTATATGAGATATACATTATCCAAGGCAGTTCAGATATATTAAAAATATGTGAGCATTTGAGACACAAAACAAAGAATTAAGTAAAAGTACCTGAACACTATAACCAGTAAGTGCTTTAATGGCCCAATTTAATAGTTCAAAGTCAATACCTCCAATGTTTCCAACTCGCGATTACATGAAACACAGACACACAACAGCACAGACAAACTGCTAACAAGCTGATCCGTGCTGCCCCTCATGACACAGCTGTGAGCAACAACTGAGCAGATGCCACCAAGCTTGGGAGAATTCCTGCCTGCTGCCCAGAAACAACACCGAACGGCTGGAATTTCAAACCCGTGCAAACATTCCCACCCTGTTCAGGTTCATCTGGTGACTGAGACAATGCAGAAGAGAGCAGGTACGGAGCCACTCCTGAGCTGAAGCAACCTCTACAAACAAACAACTTGAAAYACATCAAAGAAGTTTGATAATAAAACAAAGATGCCAACAAGAGTGCTTCTCTAATGGTCTGACCTCAGATGCCAGTTGCTTTAACAGCATAGTCCCATAAAGTACTCTCTAATCTTCACCACATGAATGCTTTGTAATTAAAATTATTCTGCCTCATCAAATCTTAGAAATGTGTCTGATTCTTAGAGTGATAGGCAATGCAATGCAATGTGTTWCAAGCTGCAGTTCTTTGGAACTGTCAATATATATAAGAGAAATGAAAAAATTAACAATTGCATATTATGACATGTATAAGCAGTTTTAATAAACAAGATGTTGTAATGTAACAGTTAATACATATATTTGCATAGCTATAGGAAATTCACATACATACCTCTGCAGCTATGAGGGACAGACTTGCAATTTATCAGGAACTCTGAAATGAAAAACAGAAATGTCATCTAAGTAGAAATTAATTTACTGAACCAAATTCAGAATTTGTACTGATACAACTTCTGCAGAACAGCAGGAGTTTGCAGTGTATAAGGAAAGTGGAGTGGTTTATATTCCTATGTCCCTACAGGTATTACTCATATATGTGAATGTATGCACACAGCATCTCAGCAGTGTCATCAAGCCACTGAGACTCACCATGGCCTCTGCAATGCAAACGTTTTCACTAGAGGACTAGGAAAATACTTACAAGTGATTTTTTTCTTGGTGTTCTTCCAGGACTAATGCCTTGCTAATACAAATGACTGCTGCTCTCTGAGACAGAACTCCTCCGGTTCATCTGCCCTCGCTCTGCTAGAACACTGGTGAGCCAACAAAGTGCTTCCACAGAGCAGTCCACAAAAATAACGCAGAAATAAAACTTTGAATGCTCCTTTACTTTGATACAACAGATCAGTTCCGGACTGAGTTATTAGGCCGGTTTCCAATACCTGTGGCAGGCACACTGCAGGGCCTCATCCTGACATACCGCCTACCTGCCAGGGAAGCAGGCCCTGCGACAGAGCACAACGCAAGCCCGACCTGATCCCTGAAACTGACACTCACATTTGAGAAAACAAACAAACAAACAAACCTGAGTTTAGAAGGAAAATGCACTGTAACAGGAAGGCTACATGCTAAATTCTCTAAACTAGAAGTTTCATAATTCTTTCTGAATACAAAATGAAGTATTTATGTGCATCTAAGCCTAGCTGATAAAGGCAACATGTCAAGGTCAGTAAACTTTGCTCAAAGGTGTCCAGAGGTAATTACTTTTATGATGGCTCGATAAAATAGCATCACTCATAAACTGATGTGAGCATGAATCGCTAAGAAACTTCTGCAAACTTACTATATGTAGGTATGTAAAAGTCAAAGTTTGAACTTTTTTCTCAATAGATTTAGTTCTAGGCACCTGTTCATATTATTGGAAACAGATAAAAAACTATGTTAAAAGACAAATTTAGGGCTGGTGAAATGGTTCAGTATGTAAAGACATTTGTTGCCACTTCTAAAAACCATAATTTGATCCTTGGGATCCATATGGTGGAAGGAACTGACTCCTTAGTTCGTCCTCTGACTTACACATGTGCCTGGATTCCAGTTCTAACCGACAAACATGCACACGATATACAGATTAAACAATAAGTAAATAAATATAGAAGATAATTGTATGGTACTGAAAATTGTAAGAAATTTGAATGCCTAATGAGAGAAAATAAGTAATGTATATCAAGCCATATAAACTAATATTTTCTGCAACTCCTGATATACCTTAAACATTTAAGATTTTATGGAATCTTTAAATGTATAGTGTAATATACTATAACTGTACATTACAAAGCCTGTATAATTTAAAGTGCATAGGTTAATGACAATGAAGATATAAAAACAGGATATATACACATAAAAACCAAGATGTTGGATCTTGAATATAATATCTAAAATCTGTTGAATAAGAGTATTTATTAACTATTTAAATTTTGTTTTACTTAGGTTTATAGATAGCTATTGATAATAAACTTTATATTTATACTAGTAAAATATTAGTTGGTAAGGCAGAGGTGGCATATGGAAGTCATAAACCTATCTCTCCTTTGAGAAATAGATCAATTCAATTGCACATAACCCACTAGGTATGCCTACAGAGAGACTACACTCTGCCCCTCATCAGGGCACACACAAGGTCTCTCTCATCCCATCACTCTAGGATCTACACAGTAATTCAATAACACATTTTTAATCATCTTAGTAAAACTYATTTAAATTATGCAGAGTGAAATGACAGCAAGAACAACTCAGGACTGAAAATCTGTTGTATCTAGTACAGACTAATTTATTCACTAAGCCAGCAAGATTCAGTGAGCATCTACTGTGTGCAAGCAGATGCATTTATCATCACCATGTGTTAAAAACATAGAGCAGGACACATCCCCACAGCGCTAACCACTTAAAAGCACTGAACATTGGAAGGAAGGAACAATTCAAATACAGAGACAAACATAACCTAGCTCAAAGTATTTCTGAGTAGACTAGAACATTTTAAAACAATAAAATGTATGCTATGCTTATTCTTTTATATTGTGGAGTGAAAACTTACATGTATGTAGCACTGACTGAAAGCTCAGACTTATTAGCATTTATCACTCACAAATTACACTCACAAATTATTTTGAATATTTCCATTATTTTATTTATGTGATTAGCTTCATGTTAGCAGTGATCCGGAATAAATGCAATCAAGGAAACACTGGCCACTGTAGGGTGTGGGGTGTGTAGAACTGCCTCAGATTATGCAGAGCTACATGAAACACAGGGACAATTATTAACAGACTAGAGTTATTTATCAGCCACTGAAGTAAATAGTTAGTTACTTGTTAATCCCTCCTGAAGACACTGTTATTACATCACCAGGGAAAGAAAGGAGATAAGGAAGATCATTTCTGCTAGACAGATAAAATGGTACAGCTAACACAGTCTCTGTATAACTAGTTAGTTTCTCTCTGGTCTATAGTCATAATTTTATTCCCTCTAAAGTCAATGCTATGTATTAGTTACAAGGTTGATGTCAATTGGGTCCATTCTTGTGATGTGGTGACAAATAAAAAAGAAACAGCAACTCGTGTGATCACTGACCCCTAGCTCAGGTTTATAGTGTTCTGGTCAGCAACAGAATTACCAGGTAGGATGATTAAGTGCTTAGAATTTGCCACAGACAATTAGATTTCAGGCAAGTTACATATTCCCTGTATTTAAAATGGTGATCTTCTAAAAATCCTACAGGATTATTTATGGTGCTTCCTTTTATGGGCAAATAACAAAATAAGCAGTCTCTGGCATGGCATAAAGTGAGCATTTCCTTATAGGGCCCTGAAAGTCGCATCATAGTTGCACAAAAGGGAGAGGATATCTTATTATTAAAAGCTAAGAAACTAAACTAAACAGAAATGCAAGATGTAAAGACAGTCTACTGGGCCCAAAACACTATAACCAAAAACAGATATAAGAGGCAGTCCTGAGCTAGATGTTTAGTGAAAAGTTTAGATAAAACAATATGTAAAAATACTAATACCACCCAAACCAACATTATCTGGTATTGGAAATACTGTCCCTATTACTGAAGAGAATAACTGTAAGGTCTATTGTAAAGATGAAGAGCACTTGACTATTCATATATGAACAAGTTACATTTCTGTATTTCTATGAAATACTATCTACAATGAATTTTGGTAAGGAAAGAGTTCATTCCGTTCACAGGATAGAGTTCATTATCAAGGGACGGCACGGCGGGAACTGAAGCGCGGCTAAAGCGGAGACGGAGAGGGGCAGTGCTTGTCTATCTGCTGCTCTACGGCTGCTCTCCTCAAGCCTCCTCRGCTACATTCCTAGGCTAGGCCTACCACTTCCCACAGTACATTGTGCCCTTTTATAACAATTAGCATTTAAAATACTTCACAAACACAGGCACATGCCAAGCTGAAGGAGGCAATTCCCCAGCTGAGGCATGCTCCTCCCAGATCTGTGAAGTCTACGACTAAGATTAGCCATTACACCTAGTATAAAATTTTTCGGACTGTCTTTCTGCTGACTTACAGTTAGCACAATTCTCCTATGAAAATGTAATGGGCCATGATACACGTTGTAGAGTAGAGAACTGTTTTTGCTCCTTATTTGTTTAGTCAAATTAAAGATGCCTCTTGAACTATTAGTAAATCAAGTTGCTAACTCACTCAGGATATTAAAATGGTCTCATCTGGGGCCCCAGAGAAGTGACTTGACCATGAGATTTAATTCAGACTATAAATTACTTCCATGACTAAGTATCCTAAGGAATATTTTACATAAAACCTTCACCCCTATGTTCTAGAGTCTTTGGTGTGGAAAGGTATTCTTCAGGTTACTGAAAGAAAAATATAAACACCAACCCAGTCAGAAAACCTTTGCCTACAATGTGTCTTGCCTGCAAAACAGATGAGGCCAGTGATGGCACAGAACTCATGAGAGTGGCCAACCAATGTCTGATTTTACTTAGGGCCCACTCCCRAAGATGCRACTCATGCCAGACACTGCTTAAATGACCAAAACCCAGAAACTGGATAGCCCAGCTTGGGTAAAACACTATTGACTTAAAGTTTAAAAATTCAATAAAATGACTCAAAATTATATTCTGCTATACTCAAAGATCAGCGCCTCAGTCAGTCATCAGAGATGCTTCGTCCAGCAACATGTGGGAACAAATGCAGAGACCACTGCCAGATATTTCAGGGAGAGAGTCTAAATGAGGTGTCCCCGTCAATTCCTCTCCTCAGATCGCAGGGAAGCTGTGGCAGAAAGAGTATAAGAGGCAGGGGCAGGACTGGCTCCAGGAGGAAAAGGTGATATGAAGACAGACTGAAGCAGCAAGCACATGCAGAGCCTACAAGGGCAGCAGCAGGTCCTCTCTGTATATGCTACGGTTAGAAGCTTACTACTTTGACTGGTCCACTGAGTGTATGAGAAGGAGCCGGGCTCCGATGCTTGTGCCTGCTCTTGATGCTCTTTTCCTACTGCTGGATTGCCTGTCCAGCCTTGATATGATGGTTTTACCCTTAACTTACTATCTCTTATTTTTTCATGTTTGGTTGTGATCTCTTAGAAGCCTCTTCTTTTCTAGTTAGAGACGGAGTGGATTCAGAAGGGAGGGAAGTTGGGGAAATAACTGAGAGAAGTACAAGACATTGGAAACTATAAATAGGATATATTGTATGAGAAAAGAATCAATTTTCAATAAAAAGAAAAAAATGAAAAAAAAAACAATTTTTTCATACGCTATACTCTAATCATGTTTTCCCTCTCCTGACTTTCCCCAGATCCTCCCCACCTCCCTTGTTCATCCAATTTCAGGTTCTAAACATCAACCAACTGGAAACTAATAGGACAAATTATTATTAACATTTTACATGTCTTCTTTTAAGTAGTCAYTGATACAATGTAAATCAAAACATTATTAATATATACATGCATTTCTCCTGGAATCACCAGAGAATTTGYTTGTTACATTACTGTTACTATTAACTTATATTTTTGTTATATTATTTATTTCAATAATAAATAATGCAAAATAATTATGACTTTGAAAATTGAAGTACCAAACGTTCTTTTATTATTTAATAAGAAAGTTCAATGAAAAGTAAGAATTACTGATTTAGTAATGTTGGGAAATTCACCTTTTTCTTTGTATGTTACTAAGCTAAATTCAACCTTTCATGACTGAAATCCCATCTCCCTATCATGTATCTAATAACTGAGAATGAGAAGTAAAAAACAAAATGACAATATCTGAAGTGATTAATCTTTTTCAGACTTGAAAGACATTAAAAGTCAAATATGTAATATAAAATTCACTCAGATTTTAGAGAAAGACCATGTCAAGAGCATGGTAGAAAAGGATGATGAACCAAGAGCATGACACATACATGAGATTAGTCATGGAGGCACAGAGGAAGGAAATGTGATGTCCTTAGAGTCAAACATAGCACTAGCATGTTTCGTATGTTTCCAAAAGGCCTTTAGTGGTTTCTGCCCCTCCCCATATTCCTTCATTTACCCTGCTTTTCAGTAACCCTCTTCATTTAATCCTTCTAGTCTAGTTTGACCTTTGTCTTTCCATAACACTACATTCTCTTTTCCTTTTATGAGGA
>BDUI01000532.1:148892-160065 GCA_002335545.1 Apodemus speciosus | reverse complement strand
ACACACACACACACACACACACACACACACACACACACACACACACACATGCTACTGTATGTTAGTCAAATATTCCAGAACATGAAGCCTGTGCTGGAATGGTTGATATGCCCAGAATCACTCTAAAGGATAAAACTGATGTTCCTACTCCTAGGAAGAAGAAGTTACAGTTTAGTTATTAATTTTTATCCTAGTGCCTAGGTTTTCATCCATTCATTCTTCATTCACTCACTCGTTCCTTTATTCATTTTTAAAAATATATAACAAAATCAAATATAATAATAATAATAATAATAATAATAATAATAATAATAATAATAAACAACTATCATATAAAAGGCAAGACAAACCAGCAGAAGAAAGAGTCCATGAAAAGGAACAAAAAATAAGACATATTTTACATCTATTTATTTTCTGAAATTTTCATATGTGAGAACTGCATTGGTGTAATTCCTTCTTCCCTCTTACCCCTCCATCTCTTTTATAATATTCACATGTTCCCCTCTTTTCCAAATTCATGGCTTCTTATTCTTGAATTAGTATACACACACATACATACACACACACACACACACACACACACACACACACACACACACACACGTATTATCATTTAGTTTTGTTCACATGTCCTTAGGGCTTAGCTCTTGGGATTATAACCTTCCACGAAGAAGACTGATTCTCACACCAACTATCAATTTCCAGTAGTTCTTCATCTAGGGTAGGGTAGGGCAATTGGTGTTGCCATTACTCAGGAGGAAGCATGATACTTTAATGTGGGTTAAAAATGGGTYCAGGTAGATCAAGATATGATTAAAGAAATCTGCTTCAGGGAGGTATCAGTTAAGGCCATAAAGAACAAACCAAGGTAAAGAAGTACTAGTGCCAATGGAATATCATTTTCTATAAGAAAAAATCAAATCCTGCCTTTTATCTGCCAAACCAGATGAAAGAAAGTATATTATGTTAAGTGAAGCAAGCCAAACAGAAAGACAAGTACCAGTATTGGGAATGGTATGAGGAAGGTAGGGTAGGGACAGCATGGTATAAAGAAATGCAAATTTTATCTTTGTATATCTCATGAATACCAAACTGAATCATACTACTATATATAATTAATACATTTTAATAATAAGTATTAATTAGAATAGTATTATCAATGTGTGTCAAAAATCCATTAAGAGTAGATAAATCATCATAGGCCTTTCTCAAAGTTAGAGATTTGGGGCATGATAGGTACATTCATATATATAAACCCTAAAAACATCATATAATGAAGGGTATATGTATATGTATATGTATGTATAACTTTCATTAGTTCTTTGAGAGTTTTTTACTTGGTGTTCTACTCATACTCACCATAACACAACCCCCAATCTACCCATACTTCCCTACCCACACAACTTTTAATACTTTTCTTATATATTGTTTAAATCCTTCAAAACAGTTTGTACTATCCAAATATTCCTAGATGTGTGGTATTCCAATGGAACATGGTCAGTTTAACCAGGGACTACACTCAGAAACAAGTTTCTCCATCTTCCAGAAGCAAACCATTATCAACTGCTCACACTAGGRTAGGACTCAATACCCAGCTAACCTCTCCATGCATGGGCCTTCATAGGTTCTGTACATATTGTCACAACTTTTATCAGATCATACATACRGCTTCCCTGCTATGTTCAGAAGACATGATTTCCTTGCAACTGTCCCTGTCCTGGCTCTGAAACACTTTTTGTCCCATCTTCTGAAATGATCCCAGATCTTGTATGGGGACCAGAGGAGTGYGGGGTGTCATGTAGGCTCCTTTATGGTAGGATGCACATATATAAGCACCCCTTAGGGCTGAACATTTTTTATTATCTATTCTCTGAATCTTGTCCAGTTCCCTGTTTCTGTGTTGATCATCATTTTCTGCAATCAGAAGCTCCTGAGATGAGTGTTGAGAGGCAACATTTTTAGAAGTTAGCCACCCTCTACAAAAAACTAAATTCCTTATATAGAGGAATTTTAATCCAGAAACATGGCTTTCCTGGCAAGAAATAACATCGAAAGACRTTCTAGATATATATTATCTATCCAGAATAAAGACATGCCCTGGATTACAGTATGATCTGACTGGAATGCAGAGTTACCCTGAGTACAAATTTTTTAATCCCAGGTTAGTTTATAGAAGGAATCAGTCATGTTTGAAAGTGACAGTCAATTGAGGGGAAGATAAAGTGATGAATCAGAGGAAGATTTGACATAATGAGTTCAGAGATAGGATATGCCCAACTAACACAAGAACAGGACAGGAAAGGGAAGCTACGTAAAAGCAGAGAAAGAGAGAAGAAAGGAAAGAGGAGAGGAGAGAAGAGGAAAGAAGAGGATAGGAGGGGGAAGAGGGGAGGGGAGGGAAGAGGAGAGGAGAGGAAGATAGGAGAAGATGAATGGGAGGGGAGGTGAAGGGAGGGAAGGGGAGAGGAGGGGAAGGTAGGGGAGGGAGAAAGAGAAGGAGAGAGGTGGGGAGTGTTGTGGTGTTAAGTGGTATGGTGTGGTGTGTATGTATGGCAGTTTTACCAGGACAGTTTTACAGAGACTAGACACATGTAAATATAGAATGAACCAGAGAAGGAGCCATAGATTAGAATATATTGCCAAAATTCATATGAGGCCAAGCAGGGCAATTCAGTCAGAAGCCAAGAGAAGCTGGATTGAAGCAGTCAGCTTAGAAAATTTGATTGAATTCAGGCTAGAAGATTCCAGGCCTTGGCCTAAGGATAGTTAGAACAGAGAAAGTAATGTTCAGGGTTTAGCCCAAGCTAGGTATTTGAATAGCTTGGGTAAGGCTCTCATCTCATCCCATCATCTGGGGAAATAAAAGCCGCAAGTACAGACTTGCTATAATAGTATCTTGTAATGGTAGATAACCTGGACCAAAGATGATACTAAGAAACTTGGTAAATGATGCTTCCTCTGCTTATAACTATCATTGTTCTACCTACAAAAGAGCAATAGGTCTTCCACATGAAATTATTTGGCTTGCAAATCAAAGTCAGGTATGTTTCATCCTACAAAAAAATGGTCTTTGAAGTAAGTGAACAGTACTATTATAGCCATAGTTAACTGGCAGATAGAGAGAGCCACCTACCATCCCTTCTGCATTCCAAATCGCCAATATAATTAACTCTCCTATGACTATGGATGAATTCTCCACCTCCAAAAACCTCTTGGGAAGTTTCTAAATATCAGTAGATAGTAACAAAATGGTGGTACCTTCCACAGTCGACTAGCTCCTTCTATCTAAAAGACATACATATCTATCCAGGATCAAGTTGGTTATGGGAAAATATTAAAACATGAATGTCTGAATTTTGTTTAGATAATTTCCTTTTCTCCCTCTTCTCTGTATATCCTGTTGCTTCATTCTTAATCTTCTGACTAAATTCACCTGTTTACTAAACTACACTACAGTTATGTTTTCTGGTCTTGTCTTCACTGAGTTAATGACAACCACCCTAAAGTCTCTAACAAAAAACAAAAACAAAAACAAATATTTTCCTCTTGTATTGCCCCACTAAAGTAGAACGAGTCCTCATTCTTATGATATTAGCTATTTTTCTTGGGGGGGGGGCATCAAGACAAGATTTCTCTGTGTAGCCTGGCTGTCCTGGAACTCACTCTGTAGACCAGGCTGGCCTCAAACTCACCTGCCTCTGCCTCCCAAATGCTAGGATTAAAGACATGTGCCACCACTAATTAGCTAGTCTAAACAAAAAAGTTTGTTTTCTTCCAAAACAAGATATTTCTAGATGTAAGAGGATGAAGCAATGTTAAATGTTCATTAAACAGAGGAAAACGGGGGCATTAATTTCTCAATTAATCACATACCTGACTTTGGCCTGATAGTTCTTCTGTTCTTATTACTAAACTTTAACAAAGAATGGAAGCAGAACATGTATTTTACTGTGTTTTATTTGTAAGGTAAGTGCCCTATTATTATAGGTGTACTAATCTGAATAAAAAGCAACTGGGAGAGGTGTTCTGCAAATTGTAGTAGGTAAGGGAACATTTTACAAGTACTTGGTCTAATAATTGGTTAAGTCTATTTCAAATTCTAGCATCAAGTACTTTCAATTTTACATTATAGAGTGTGTATATATATATATATATATATATATATATATATATATATTCTATTTAGTACTAAATGTGTATAGTACTAGAAATGAAGACCAAGGATTATAAACTACCACTTAACTGCAGGCCACACTGCAAAAGTGCACATTGATAAAAATGAATAAGGCCTATGAGATTACTGTAGTGATCTTGTCATCCAAATAAAAGTTTTCAACTCAACGCTCAGGGCATTCTATAACTGGGACGGGAATAACATCATAAAGGGAAGGTATGAGTTAACTGTGACCCTTTCAATCAAACAACTGGACAAACACTGAAAACAGTAACACATGAACAAATATGAGGGCAGCTGAAAATCCCCAGTACTTAACTCATCTCTTTATGGTGGGACATGTTCTGTGGGTCTCTTGATAACTTACATATTAATAGAACATATTAGGTGTCTATAGGGAATGAACCTAAACTAGGAGGACATCCTAAAATCACCAGGGAAAATTTTGTTCAAATTAACTTTTTTCTCCCTCAGATGAACATCAGGGACCAAACCTAACTGACATAGTCATTGCAAGCCCAAGCAGATGAACACCAAAAGATTGCAATACATTGGTAGGCTTACCGTTGGTAACAATGCTACTTTAAACTATTACACTAATCTATTATTTTGATTATTCTACCAAGCCAAGAATCTTCGTAAACGTTAGACTACCATGATTATTGGCCTCTACTCCAAAACATGCAGATTATTTGAGTCTGCATGTGTTCCAAYCAAAGGGAGTACCACTATGTTAAACTGCCACCCCATAGTTTAAGAGTGACTTTTCTGTGTCATCTTTGTGGCCCTTGTACATGGTGGTATAATGCCTCTTGTTTCCTAACATTCAACACAAAGGCAGAATTGCATCTTTGGATCCATWAACTACAAGAAAACTAGATGTGAGTTTCTGTTTTTCTCCCTTTGTTGTCAGAGTAAGAAAGGGCAAAGGGAAACTGAGACTTATGTATAAACCACAAACATATGGGTTGAGATAAAAGAATCCCTTTTTTTTTACTTTCTTTTTTTATTGGATATATTCTTTATTTACATTTCATTTCCATTTCCCTGGATTCAGAATTACAGAAAAAGACAGCCATCCTTAATTGATAAATTATATTTACAGAGATGCAGCAAGTGGGCATTAGTCATGTGAGGATGCTTATTTAGTGCATCTATAAAGTAAATATTTTAATAAACAGTGACAAACTGACATTGTAACCAAATTATAAAGAAAAATAGTTTAGAGAAAGTCTTTTTAATATAAGGTAGCCAGCACGTGAATATGAATAAAATATGTTTATTTTTCCAGGGAGACTGAAATGAACATTTGTTCTCACTTTTAAAATGGGTGTCTCATGTCTAGGCTCCTTGTGTCATCAAATAAGCACATGCAAATGTAGCAACAATTATACATACTCTATATSTAGTCTCAAAACATCTGAAATAAAGCTTCATAATAAAAACTGGATGAAGAAAATTGGGGTATACATTTACCTTTGTTTAAGCCATGAATGGATTTGAGATACCTAGGATATTAGTAAATCCCATGCCTGTGTGTCTGTTGAGTGCCTTTATAGAGATGGTCCCATGAAGAAAGCATGGCTGTACTTAGTGATCTAGTCCTCTGGGATTTTAGAACTTTGAACAAAATACTGAGAATTGGGCACTGTGGAAGAGAGTTGATGTGCTAGGAAGGGGAATCACAGACTGGTCCCTTCCTTTGGACTGTTTCCTGCTACTGTGCTGTGAGCTCCACATGCTCATAATGTGCTCTCTCCATGGTCCAGAGCAATGGAACCCATTGATTATTGGGTTCCATTAAATCTCTGAAAATATGAACTAAAATAAATATTTCTTCCAGGTTTTTGTTAAAATGATAAAAACCTTACCATGAAAGCAATGCAAAATTAGGGCCAAATAGAAAAGTTGGAAAACTGCTTTTATAAATATTGATTATTGACTTCAAAATGTCATCTACACATTCTTTACATCTTGTCATTCTCTTAAGGCAACAAAATAATAAATGGCAGGATCACATATTCAAAAAACTAAATAATTTTCCATATGGTGAAGAGTAAGAAATTAAGTCAAGGAAACTAATATTTGCTCAAGTAAAACACATAAACTTCATGAATTCTTGAGTTTAACAAACTACAAGAAAATATAAGTCCTTTTATGTTGTGTTGAATGTGTTGTATTACCACTATACATTATAAATTCAAGACTGTAGTATGTGTGTGAGAGAGAGCTACTAAGACTAACTATTTTAAAACGTGTTGCCCAATCAACAGTATAAAAATTAGTACCTTGCATTACCGAGGAATAGCTCAATGTGCCACAGCTCTAAGGATCAGAAGTTATGTTTGTATTCTTGATATGTTCAATAGTCAACAGCTTAAGCAAATGCTCATCTACAGCTTAAATAATGGATGACAAGTAATATGATAATAAAACCATAAAAGSAAGATACCATTTACAATAAATGAGTAAAGGATTTAGATTGGTCACCAAACCAAATGTTCAATGAGAGCCGAAGGAGTAATAGTTTGGGGGCATGAGAGAAGCAGAAGAAAACTTCCCTAACCTAGAGAAAGAGATGCCCATGAACATACAAGAACTCCAAACAGACTGGACCAGAACAGAAAATCCTCCCAGCATATAATAATCAAAACACCAAATTCACTAAACAAAGAAAATATTAAAAGCAGTAAGGGAAAAAGGGCAAGTAACTTATAAAGGCAGACCTATCAGAATCACATCAGACTTCTCACCAAAGACAATGAAAGCTACAAGATCCTGGGCAGACCTCATACAGACCCTAAGAGAACAAAAATACCAGCCCAGGCTACTATACCTAGCAAAACTCTCAATCATCATAGATGGAGAAACCAAGATATTCCATGATAAAACCAAATTTGCACAATATCAGTCCACAAATCCAGCCCTACAAAGGATAATTGGTGGAAAATGTCAACACAAGGAGGGAAATTACACCCTAGAAAAAAGCAAGAAAGGAATCTTCTTCCAACAAACCCAAAAGAAGATACCCACACAAACATAAAAATAACATAAAAAAACAGGAAGCAACAATCACTATTCCTTAATATTTCTTAACAACAATGGACTCAACTCCCCAATAAAAAGACATAGAYTAACAAAATATGTCTCATGTAAATCTTAAATTTTATCAGAAAATGTTTGTAATTCTTTTAATTAATTTAGTAATTTCTTTTATGTCTACCATTTTATCTGCATTGTTTTTCATGATAATCTTCAATTTTAATATCTTTCTATATATGTCCTCCATTTTATCAGAAACGTTTTCAATGTAAATCTTTGATTTTATCACAGATGTTTCTAATTCCACGTCCAATTAATTTAGAGTTTTTACATCAACAATTTTTATGTAAGATTTTCCATGAAATCGTCAAATTTAACGTCTTTGTCTATTTATTTCTTGAATTTTACCAGAAATATTTTCCACGTAAATCTTCAATGTTATCTGAAAATATTTATAATTCCACCTTCAATCAACCTATAATTATCTTTATGCCGATTATTTTATCTATATAATTTCCATGATAATCTTTAATTTTAAATGTTTTTCTATATATTTCTGCAATTTTATCAGAAATAGTTTCCATGTAAATTTTCAAGTTTATCAGAAAAAGTTTATAATTCCACTTTTAATCAACTTAGGAATACTTTTATGCCTACCATTATTATAAAATTTTCCATAATAATATTCAATTCTAACATGTTCTTCTACATTGTTCTACAATTTAATCAGAAATATTTTCCACATAAATCTTTGATTTTATCATAAAAAGTTTCTATCCCATATTTCAATTAATTTAGCAATGTTTTACATGTCTACCACTTACTCCTTAATTTTGTATGAGAATTATCAATTTAAACATGTATATCTGAAATATTTTCCATGTAAATCTTTAATTTTATCATAAAGTATTTTTACTTCCCTTTTCAATAAAAAAGAAATGTAAATAAATAAAATACTCCATTTTAAAAAAAGAAAAAAAAAGAGGGTGAGTATTCATGAATCTGCCACTAGCTTTCACAACTATTTGGCCATTATGAAAGATATATCATATTCCCCAAATACTAATTATGCAATCTTAAATTCATTCTCCAATGAGTTACAAACCCAACTGAATATAACACAATACCATATGATTATGATCTTTTATTCCTCCTTTGAATTGCACATACATAACACTTCTGAAAAACCTAGACATTCTTACATCATTTCTCTCACCTTTCATGTGTATGCATTCTTCTAGAATGTTCTTTCCCACTGCAACCATCTGCATGCAATTCATCTATGTACTACTTTCAATCTCCATGCAAATACTGAGTTATCTTATGAATAGCTCCTTAATCACCAACAGAAAATTCCTATTACCATAGTGACTTTTGTTTTAGTCCTTTACTAAGATGACCATAGCCCACGGGTTCATTCAAAACATACAGTGCAATATTTTAATTTCTCTGTGTGTGTGCATGTATATACAAATAATAAACACTAATAAGTTCTTTTAAGTAAATTAAAGGATGGATATGTTACTAAAAACTTGGTATAAACATACAAGTACCCTTAAATTAGGTCAAAGCAAATACTAAGGGAAACTRGGAATGTGCATGTTGCAGGTACATTTATCTATTTCCCTGACAGTTAAAACTATCATGTTCGGATACAGGAAGCTCACTGAACTATTTTTGAATGTGTAGATGTTCCTCACTCACCTCAGCCTGTCTACATTTCAAAAGAATCTCCTAAAAGCAATGTGAAATCAGAAGCCCTAAGAATACAAAATCATAAATGCAACATATCAGATCACACAGTTCAAAATCTGTACTGGGGATTAGTAATACTTAACAAAATATAAGGTATGAACATCTGACTGCATTTTAGCCAGAAGCCATCTAAGGCGCAATCACAATGAAGGGGTAGATGAGATGAAGTCTCTCAGATGCCTGTTTGGTTGATGTCTTCCAAGTGGAAGACACAGAAATGCAAGCCAAGGAAATTTAGTCTCCAAATCAGGAGGATCTTCTCTCCAAGTTTAAGTCAAGTTTAAATGTCCATCTACTTAGAAGTAGAATAGCTACTAAAAAAATAATTTTACCTGCTTAATTAGAAAAATGCTTAATATCCAATTAAAACAGAAACCATAGCAGGAAATATATTTCCCTCAAAATTAAACAACAGTTCTTTAAAAATTCAACTTAATTACTGTACACAGACAGTATCCAAACTAACAAAATCAGAAATGAAAAGGGAAGCATAACAACAGAAACCGAGGAAATTCAAAAAATCTTCAGATCCTACTATAAAAGCTTATATTTAACAAAACTGGAAAATCACGATGAATGGAAAATTTCCTGGACAGATACCAGGTACTGAAGTTAAAACAAGATCAGATAAACCATTTAAACACTCCCATAACCCCTAAAGTAATAGCAGCAGTCATTAAAAGTCTCCCAACCAAAAAAAGCCCAGGACCAGATTGTTTTAGTGCAGAATTCTATCAGACCTTAAAAGAAGACCCAATAACAATACTCTTCAAACTATTCCACAAAATAGAAACAGAAGGAACACTACCCAATTTGAAATATGAAGCCACAATTAAACTGATACCTAAACCACACAAAGACCAAACTAAGAAAGAGAACTTCAGACCAATTTCCCTTATGAATATTGATGTAAAAATACTCAATAAAACTCTCACAAACTGAATCCAAGAACATATAAAATGATCATCCATCATGATCAAGTAGCCTTCATCCCAGGGATGCAGAGATGGATCAATATACAGAAATTCATCAACATAATCCAATATATAACAAACTAAAAAAAAAAAAACCCAACATGATCATCTCTTTAGATGCTGAGAAAGCATTTGACAAAAATGCAACATCCTTTCATGACAAAAGTCTTGGAAAGATCAGGGATTCAGTGCCCATGCCAAAACATAGTAAAAGCAAAATACAGCAAACCAGTAGCCAAAAACAAATAAATGGAGAGAAACTTGAAGCAATCCCACTAAAATCAGGGACTAGACAAGGCTGCCCTCTCTCTCCCTATCTATTCAATATAGTTCTTGCAGTTCTAGCTAGAGCAATTAGACAACAAAAGGAGGTCAAAGGGATATAAATTGGAAAAGAAGAAGTCAAAATATCACTATTTGCACATGATATGATAGTATACTTAGGTGACCCAAAAAATTCCACCAGAGAACTCCTATAGCTGATAAACAACTTCAGCAAAGTGGTTGGATATTAAATTAACTAAACAAATCAGTAGCCTTCCTCTACTCAAAAGATAAACAGGCTGAAAAAGAAATTAGGGAAATGACACCCAGCACAATAGTCACAAATAATATAAGATACCTTGATGTGACTCTACCCAAGCAAGGGAAAGATCTATATGACAAGTCTCTGAAGAAGGAAATTGAAGATCTTAGAAGATGGAAAGATCTCCCATGCTCATGGATTGGCAGGATTAATATAGTAAAACTGGCCATCTAGACRAAAGCAATCTATAGATTCATTGCAATCCCCATCAAAATTCCAACACAATTCTTCACAGAGGTAGAAAGAGCAATTCTCAGATTTATCTGAAATAACAAAAGACCCAGGATAACAAAACTATTCTCAACAATAAAAGAACTTCTGGTGGAAACACCATCTCTGACCTCAAGCTGTACTAAAGAGCAATAGTGATAAAAACTGTATGGTATTGGTACAGTGACAGGCAGGTAGATCAATGGAATAGAACTGAAGACCCAGAAATGAACCCACACACCTATGGTCACTTTATCTTTGACAAAGGAGCTAAAACCCTTCAGTGGAAAAGAGACAACATTTTCAACAAATGCTACTGGTTCAGCTGTTTGTCAGCATGTAGAAGAATGCAAATTGATCCATTCTTATCTCCTTGTACAAAGCTCAAGTCCAACTCGATCAAGGACCTCCACATAAAACCAGATACACTGA
>BDUI01000532.1:113073-127345 GCA_002335545.1 Apodemus speciosus | reverse complement strand
TTCTTTGGTAATTGGGGCTTGAATGTTTACTTTTTCCTCCAAACATTTACAGTGCCTTCACAGCATATCTTACTTAATCATTTGGGGTAGAGAGTCATAAAAGAAAATAAATAAAAACCAAAGACATTTTCAAGACAAAAGTGCCTGTAATCATAAAATTGTGTTCTGGTACCYACATGAAAGCATCTTGCCTTTCAATTTTTTCGAAGTCTAAATACTTAGACATAGAGACTGGGCTGGACATGACCCCATAGCATGCAAGGGATATTCATGCTATGGGGTCCGTTTTGAAGCCATCCTCCTAMTGCTGTTCTCTGTCTTCTTCGTGGTGTGTAAAAACAATTTTGCTTCATTTGGTCTTGGGTCAAGGTTAAATACTCTCCTTTTAGGTCAACTGTACCACAAGTTCTTTGAGAGTTAAAGTAAAATGGGACTTTCAAATCACTACATATTCTGGATAAAAAATGTTAACCTTTTAATGTCGTAACTCTCAGAGGGACCAGGATCAGAGAAAGGGCTACTTTAGTTGTCATTTTTACATGTAAAAATTAAATGATGACAGAAAACATATTAGCAGTCCCTCCTTTAGGATCTGTCCAAGTATGTACTTTTACTTCTTTCAGACCCAAACAAACTCTAGAGGGAGACAGTATCAGCCACTTGACTCAGGTGAACAGAGATAAGAGGTTAAGCAATCTGCTAAAAGATCTTCCTCTACCAGGGTTCTTACCCAGTCTGAATGTGAGGTTCACTCTTATGGGCCATACATTACACCACGTGAAAAGTTTCCAATTTCTATGAGCTAATGTTCTCTGCAGACCTGCTTTTATATTTATCACAAGTTCTATACTACAATGGAAGAAGCACTCACAGCAGTTTCTCAGGTAAATTCATTGGGGGGATTGTAAATTGTTACCAAGCTGGTACCATATTTGGCCACTGACAGTTGTATACCATTATAAATTTGTCATAGTGCTCCAGATGGAAAACTAAGATACCATCTCAATAATTGTGGAAGCACACAATAAAACTGACCACATAATATCCTTTCTGGAAATTGTTCTGAAGGGACAAATTATCACATGATGTACATCCTAAAGCCTGGCCAAGGAATAAAATGAATGCACAATCTTATGATAAAGTTATCTGTTATTATTAATTTGTCTGGAGAAATGTACAGAGTATAGGATTTTTCCATTTCTCTAGCCTTAAATCGTATCAATAAAATAAAATATTAAAGTTAAAAGCATGGTTAGTAAAAGCAGGCAGGTTGTATCAGGGTCAAAGAATCCAAATGTGAGTACCTTGGCATATCCTGCTCCCTGACAGAATGCTACCTGTGAATGACCAATCTTTAGGATAGGATTTGCCTCAAGTGAATTAATTAGCCTTTATATATTGAGTAGATCCCTGAAAAGCAGAGGCTGATACCAAAAATAAATAAATCACATCCTTAGGTTTTAGAGGACTTACCTATAAAATTCAGTTCACTTAAATTTCATTGCATTTCTTACTACATATAAATGCAAACAAGCAGATACTAGCAAGTCACAAATACACAAGGGGAAAATGGGAGAGAGTATGCCAAACCCTAAAAGATAACACAAACAAGAAAGAAGGTTCTACAGAAAGCCAGGGCATAAACAGACATAAGACAACTTAATGAAGAACCTTGATAAAGGAAGTGCGGGTCTTCTATATCTCACATAGACATATCAAGGAAGTAAAGAATAAGAATTTTTAAGCCAAAATGTGACTGAGATAAAACTATAGGTAATGAGTTGAATTAAACTAATTAAAATTTCACTTATATGTTTTAAGGTTTAATAATTTGCTATACTTTTTTTTTTTTTAAAAAAAAAAAAACCTCTGAATATTTTCTGGTTCAAAATTAATTTCCTTTGCATCATACTGAGTGAAGTAACCCAGTCTCAAAAGAATACCCAAGGCATGCACTCACTGATAAGTGGATATTAACCTAGAATCTTGGAACACCNCCAATAAAAAAAAAAAGAAAAAAAAAAAAAACCTCTGAATATTTTCTGGTTCAAAATTAATTTCCTTTGCATGTTCCCAGTTTTCAGTCTTCCACCATTTCTGTAATTCCTTTTCTTTACAGTCTCTTTCCCTAGAGTAGCACAGCAGTGACTCTTAACCAGATCTAGTTTAATTCTCTGCATTTGCCTTTTTCTTTCTGCTAAAGTAGAGCCTCTTCCTTTTATTTCTGTGTTGATCTAAACATGCCATTTTCCACACACCATTCTATCATCTTACATTGTGTGTGTGTGTGTGTGTGTGTGTTGAGAGTGAGCATGTAGTCCATGGCTTGCTAACTTCTTTTCTCTACACCGAGGACCACCAGCCCAGGGGTAACACCTACAATGGAGTTCCCACATCCATCACTAATTAAGAAAATATTCCACAGGTTTGCCCACAAGCCAATATGATGACATTTTCTGAATTATAGTTCCTTCTCACAGAACTTGTACCAGGTTACAAAGAAAAGAAGCAAAGGCAGTCAGGACAAATGCCTGCAGTAATGCCTCAGTCTGAATTCCCACCACCATCACTTCCCCAGCTTTCCTGAATGACTACTGTCTTTAAATTTTTCTGTTCACTCTCTATTTTATARGTAAAAGTCTGCTTCAGTAGGATGGAAGATGCAGGAGGTGGCTTTTTTTATTGAAATAATCTTCATTTGCATTTCAAATGCTAAAACCTTTCCCGGTTTCCCCCCTCCCAGAAAACCTCCAACCCCTCCTCCCACTGCCTGCCTACAAGTATAAGCTCCACCCACCAGACCCACTCCCACCTCCCGCCCTTGATTTCCCTTTGTTAGGGCCTCCATTGAGCCTTCTCAGGACCAAGGACCATTCCTCCCACTGATGCCTGACAAGGCACTCCTCTGTCACATTTTTGGCTGGGACATTGTGTAGCCCTTGGTTGATGGTTTAGTCCGAGAGTCCTGGGCATCTGGGTGGACTACATCATTGTTCTTCCCATGGGGCTGTAAACCCTTTCAGCTCCTCCAGTCCGGGCCCTCCAACTCCTCTATGCTTGGTTGGCTGGTAGCATCTGCAGGGCGTGGTTTTTAATGATGTTTGGTCTTGAGACCATAAAACAAGTACTAATACTGAATACCCTGAAGATCTATTTCAATACTTTTCTTTCTCTACTCTTCCCTTATTTTTTATCTGTACTATGAGGACTTCACTTTCATTCTTAAGTCATTTACTTGTAATTAAATTAGTCACTTATTTTTGTTCAGATACAACATTTCTTTTTATAGACTATTGATCAATTATTTGAAAATCTAGGAAAACATAAACAAATCTCATGCTTTGTTACCACTAACACTCTCATGCAGCCCAACATTCCCAAATTTACACACACACGCAATACACATACACATGCAATACACACACACACACACACACACGTGCACGCACACACAAAACAACAACAACAAAAAAAAACTTTTCCTGTAGTTCCTTCATGTTATAATCATTATTAGCCATTTCTGCGGCTTTGAACTTGCTCTTCTAAAAGATCCTTCTTGATTACTCTCTAATAGTTCCCCTTCTCATTATTCAGTTACCAACTGAAACAACACCAAATAACTTTACCTGCTATGTGACTTTTGTTACCCAATTCACTTGTAAGTTACTTTCTAGGTTATTACTACCATTTTTAAAAATCATAAACTATTCATTGTCTAGCTCATTTATTAGAGATGCCATCTGTCTTGTTCACTGCCTATTCACTTGCCCCTGGATGTCATGCCTGGCACATCGTAAGCACTCAAATATGAATAAATGAATACAGAAAAGTTATTAGGGCATTAATATTCAAGTCATAAAAACTTATTAAGCACCTAAAATGCACAAAGTAATTTTTAGTTAATCTTAGACTGATGAATGTACTGCCCCTAATATGAGAGAAAGTCCAAGATTAATTTGAGGGAAAAAATAGAATGCCATAGAATCACACCCAAAAGGAGTTGACATATTAAAGAACAAGCATTCTTTCTCTCAATCATCATTCCTTCCATATTCCTCCACTACACTTCTAATATGTCACCACATCTTCTTATGATGCCAAGGAGAATTGTTGAACGAAATTGGAAAAGCAGTAGCAGTGACAATCATTTCACRCCTTTACTAAAATATGATGAATCAATTTCCAGGGAACATGGAAGACTTGGGGTGTTATACTACACAAATTCAGTTTTTCGAGTGTGTAACACACAGATATAATACCTTCCGCCAGACTTTATTATGATCCATATGTTTCAACAACCCAAGGTGTGAGTCGCCTGAGCCATAAAATAGCAACCGTTTTGTGTAAGAGGCCAAATAACAACTGTAGGCTTTGGGGCCATACAGTTCTCTTCTCAGCTCCTCAACCACCATGATAGTCTGGGAGTAAACCATAGGCAAATGAATATGGTTTTATCCTAATACAATTCTGTTTATAAGAAACAAAATATGGGAAGATCCTCAGACCTTGACTGACCTATGGTGAGTAATCCAGAAGAAAGGCAGGAAGATTTAGAATCAGACTATAATAAGGTGGGTTCAAGAAAGACCAATTGTAGAAACTCAACGTATGTCTCATATACACTGCTTTATATGAATGTGTGTGTGTGTGTGTGAGAGAGAGAGAGAGAGAGACAGAGACAGAGACAGAGACAGAGACAGAGACAGAGGAGACAGAGAGAACATTATGGGGTACCTAGATCCCTAAGGGTATGTTTGTATGTGCCACCCAATCTAGAAATCAATTTCATTGGTACCACCATTTTCYACTCCCCGTTCTACCTACAGCATCTGTAGTAAATGCCACTGGCAATCAGCTTCATGGAGATTGCAACCCAAGGATCCAGAATAATCAATAGACTGTATTCTACATTCTGCCATCCAATGTGATCTTATCTGTGCTAGCTACATCCATCTCTCAACTACACTGCCAAAATACTGTTTTTAGCTTCAACTTGGGTCTTGCAGAAATGCCAAAGCTATAACATCTAAATGTAAAGTTTATCATTAAAGTTACATCAGCATGTCATACCACAGCATATTTTAAAATAAAATGAGAAAAACATAAAAAATGAGATAATGTTGAAGTCTGCTTCAGTTGAATTCTGTATTCAGCAAAAGAAACACTTGAGAATCCTAGTAAAGGTAAACCTTGAGATGTTTGAAATATCCATTCTAAATAATAGGAACATTTAGGTAATTGTCTGCTCAAAACAAGGATCAAGCTTTTTGAGGTTATAAAATGCTTGACCTTCCCAGGTATGATRAATGCAAAAAGCTTACCACTAAATTACACAATAGATGGTAAGATTGTCGAGTCTATCTGGAAAAATAACATTTCAAAACCTCCATACACTAACTGATTCATTAAAGAAACAATTAGAGAGACTATTTTCCCTAAAGTGAAAGAGAATGAAAACTGTGATATTCGCAAAAGAGGATGGAGTGTTCCCATCATCCTGCGGGACTTAAATAGTGTTATTAGCTGTGCTCTTGCTATGGGCACTCATCATGGTGAAGAAAAGCATTTCCAAAGAACATAGCTTTGCTGATCCTGGGTTCCAGATAATACCCCATGAGAGAACAGGAGCTTTCACACACGCAGGCAAACTGACAGCCATTTACTCTGCACTCAGAAAGGCCACGAGTAGACTGTAAGTCATGAAGTGCCAAAATTAAGGCTAAGTGCAAACCTCTCAAATTCACACCCATTTACATGCAAAAAAACAAAAATGCCCTGTGCAGTGAGCTCAGGGGAAAGCAGAATGGCGCTGGAATGATTTATCTGCCTCAGCTATAGCTCATCCGCCACACTGGAAAGATTAAAACTAACTTTGCTCAAGAGTTGAGTCCCTGTGGTACAATCTGTCTAATCAACCATCTCTCTACAGTCTTTTCTCTCTTCTCTTAAACTGGCCCTCCATCCCTCCTTCTCTCTCACTCTCCCCATTTTTTCAAAATACAAAATGCATAATGTTATCTGTTACCTTGAATATTATTCTTCTAAAAACTGCATATGATTACTGGCATAACAACACAAATAAGTGTGTCATCCGCTAAAAACAAGGGTAATGGGATTCAAATGAAGTGGTAAATACATAAATCATATACRTCTTCTATATGACAATAACAGCAGGCAATAACTACAAGCAATTCTAAATTTGGCATAAAAGTTTCGATGAAACTTAGGAAAAGGACAGGTTAGTTCGTATAGACAACTGTGTCTCATACTTCTTTCAAACTGAGATATTCAGTATAATTTTGCTTATAAAAGTGAAATAAGTTGGTATAAAAGATTTTTACAAAGGTCTTTGGAAGGAATGCCAGAGTGAGACGTAAGGCTGATGCCTGCGAAGATCCCATGCTAACAAATCCCCAAATAACTGGCATGATATACAAAGATGCAAAGCCTGAAGCCACTGAAGGCGAGAAAGAACAAGTCYACCCGAGGTTAGTATTTTCCACTCAATCTATGAAAGTCTACAGAACAGCCTGGAAATACTGCAGAAAGCTACAGGTCACCTTAGGGATGTAGTTAGAAGTCAGGTGAATTCTAAGAGCCAGTGACGTGTCAGAGAACCTTACAAAACAGCATTTACCTTCTTAGAACAGATGTCTAACATCCCATCACTAACACCAATGATAACATCAAGCATGAGAACAAGGGTGTGCTCAGTAAACAGAAGAAGATGCAGTATTAAGGGTTGGATGGAAATGGTTAAGCACCTTGCAAGGACCCAAGAAACAATCATCACTATACAAAGAGCCCTGCACAGTACAGAAGAGTGAATACTCATACATTCGCGGTAATTGTGAAGATGAGCCAGAAGGACCACTATTGATTCCAGACAAACAGAATACATAGTCAGTTCTATGCCTGCTTTTTCTATATACCAAAAACAGATGAAATATTAAAAAACAAAATTAGTTTCATAGTACCTTCACAAGTAGAAAATCACCCATTTCTCAAAATAAGGAAAAATGTTTGTATTAATAAAACACGTGCAATGCATAAGAGAAAGTTTGTAACATAGGTAAAAAGCAAAAACTTTGTTTAGATTGCATAACAACTTAAAGGATATAAGTTACAATTTTATAAACTGTTTTAAATGATTAAAATATTAGTGGAAATTAAAGTTGATTAGTCAAAAGAGTATGAGTAAATGCCAATCCTTAAAGAAATAAAACTGAAGCACAAAATATATATAATTTAATTCCTATTCCTGTCACTCCAAATTTAAAGTTCTGCCAGTATCTATAGCTTCAGAAAAGACTAAACAAAGGAAACTGAGGCACATTTAGAAAACTATTTTCCATTCAATTTTAAAGTTTTAACTCATCGATTCAAATATGGTAGCTTTCCTACATGCACACAAAGGAATGTTTATAAGAATGTTTATTATAATACTGACTGTAAAAAAAAAAGCACTAAAACAAAAGAAATGAAATGAAGGTTGCATGAGGCAGGAAAGGAAAGTAGGAATGCAGAGGGAAAGACAGGATGGAAGGAAACCAGGGGAGGGACCGGATGGTACAAAAGACAAGGCAAGAAGCCACACAGTTAAGAATACATATCTAAAACATTATTTTCAGCTGGGCAAGTACCTGGGGAGGGGGGGACAGAGGTAGTGAATCTCTATGGGTTCTAGTGTACTGTGGCTCCATAGCCATTCCCAGGTCAGCGAAGGTTACACAGTGCTACCCTGTCTAATAAATCCTATCACTGCTTTGTCCAGCCATCCTCAAGAAACATATAATAGGGATATGAGTATTTACTGAGCAACTGGACAAGCTCTTATATCTTGAAAGCAGATTGGATATTATCATCCTTCCTTCCCATCTGGTTGACTTTCACATAGTGCCTGCTTTCTGTGACACCAGTGCCAAGCTTAGCTATGGAAAACATGACACCATCAAGCGAAATAGAGTAATGCCAAATTTTAAAACTCCATGCTACTTCAAACTGATGGTTATCCTGCTATCTGAAAATTTTTGTCATTACTATGTTTTCCCTTAAAATTTTAAATGATTCATGCTACCCTGTGTGTTTTCTAGAGATCCCAAGAATAGAGAGTAGTAACCTTGAAATTGTGGGGAGATATGATTTATATAACATTCAAGTATATAAAACTGCATGAAGTATTTATGGACATGTATGTGTCTACCGGCATAAGCAAAACAAAGATAATCAAAATGTGGACTGAAGTCAAACACAGAAACCTCAAGAAAGCGGTTGTTTTCAGGGGTAAAATGATAAAAATGTAAAGAGCAGGCAATTATTTATACAACAAGTTATATAAAAAGTATCTCAAGAAAGTATATCAAATACTACCATTTTAAAAATGTGAGTGATACGTATTTGATATTTATTATTTTAATTCTGCCTTTATATATTTTTGAAATATTTCAGAAAAAAATGACAAGCATTGTGTTTTCAAAGCTTTGCATAAGCACATCACTCTAAATCCCAGGACATGTGGTTACTGTTAGATCTGCTCCTAGTTTCCATTCAGAATCATCTGCCTGCAGTAAATTAACATTTAAAGAAAACAGGTCAGTGTCAGAAACTCTTTTCATAACAGCCTATCACTAGGCCTCAAGAAATTAGGAAAGCAAGTACAAAATACACACTACAGTAGCAAAGACAAGAAACAATAAGAGATCGGAATATAAATGAGTGAGAGAACAAATACACCAACAAATGTCATAACCTAAGTGAATGAGCAAATTCCTCTCCACTGCCACCTTACCAAGACCATGCCAAGGAGAAGCAGAAGCGAACAACAACAGAAGGAGGGTGAGTCCATAACAAGAGCCCACTCCTGGGTGCTTCTCTCTGGTTTCCACCAAGCACACAGAGCAAGCCCCATACCAACACTTAGACTAGTCCAGACACTGCAGAGGCAGGTCACTGCGTATTGGTGACTGAAGGTCAAGAAAAGGATTTTGTTTAAAATAAAAGTATGACTGTAATCAACTCATAGACAATAACTAAAACCATGAGAAATGCTAAGATCAATAAGAAACTAAGATACAAGATAAGAGCTTAAAGAAAGGAAATAAAGAGGTTAGAGGCTAGCGGACATCTAGGTTGTTTCCAGCTTCTGACTATTATGAGGCTGCTATGATATGGTGGATCACATGTCCTTGTGATATAATGGAACATCTTTTGGGTATATGCTGAGGAGTGATATAGCTGGGTCTTCAAGGTAGAACTATTTCCAATTTTCTGAGGAACCACCAAAKTGATTTCCACATTGATTACCAGTTTGTAGTCAAAATGTGGTACATTCATAGGAATACTACTCAGCTGTTAAAAACCAGGACAWCACAAAATTTTCAGGCAAATGGATGGAACTAGAAAATATCATCCTGAGTGAGGTAACCAGGACYCAAAAGGACATACATGGTATGTACTCACTGATAAGTGGATATTAGCCAAAAATTTCAGAATACACACGATACAATTCACAGACCACATGAAGCTTAAAAAGAAGTAAGGCCGAAGTGTGGATGCTTCAACCACACTTAGAAAGCAGAACAAAATAATCATGGGAGGCAGAAGGAGGGAGGGACCTGGGTGGGAACCAAGAGTAAGAGGTTCCCAGGATCCAATGGGGATAACATTAGCCGAATGACCAACGGCTGAGAGATAGAACCAGAAGAGACCACCTCCAGTAGATAGACACAGCTCCCAGTTGCTGGGGCCACCCAGCCATCTCAAAATTTTAAACACAGAATTGCTCCTGTCTAAAGGAAATGCATGGACAAAATATGGAGCAGATACTAAAGGAAATCCCCACCTTGGGATCCATCCCAGGCACAGACACCAAACCTGACTCTATTGCTGATGTTAAGATGTATTTGCAGACAGGAGCCTGGCATGGCTGTTCCCCGAGAGGCTGTCAGCACCTGACAGACAAATGCAGATACTTACAACCAACCAATAGACTGAGCCCAGGGAATCATATGAAATAGGTAGGGAAAGAATTGAAGGAGCTGAAGGGATAGCAACYCCACAGGAAGAACAACAGTATCAACTAATTGGACCCCTCAGAGACCCCAGGGATTAAGCCACCCACAAAAGAGCATACATGGTCTGTGCCCTTCCCCGCTACATATGTAGTAAAGGACTGCCTTGTTTGGCCTCAGAGGGAGGGGAGGCGCTTAGTCCTGTGGAGTTTTGATGCCCCAGAGAAGGGGGCTTCTAGAGGGATGAGGTGGGAGTGTGTAGGTGGGTGAGTGGGTGGGTATATGGGTAGTGGGGGAGCACACTCTTAGAGGCAAAAGGGAGGGGAGATGGGGTGTGAAGCTTGTGAAGGGGGCAGAAATGGGGATAACATTTGAAATGTAAATGAATAAAATAATTAATATTAAAAAATAAAATACAAAAAAGTTAGAGGCAAGGAAGGAAAGAGGTAAAGCAGAAATTCTACTCATTGAGCATACATACATGAAGTGTAGATATCATCTATATTAATTTCTATGAAATATTAATGACCATTGATCTTCTCATTCCTTAAGTCTTTAATATCCTCATTGTTTTTCTCAAAAATAGCTATATTCTCTCATAAAYATTGCTCAAATATTTATGTTCTTTCTCAATAATTTCCCGAGTAGACAATTCCTATTTATTTTCTTGACTTGAAACCCGGGAACTGCCCTGGAGCAGGAAAAGGCCAGCTGAGGGAGGTCTGGCTTTAATGTTCCCTTAGAGAACAGAGTCCAATCTGAATGTCAGTTTTCTCCCATCTGCCACAGGCCTACTACTCCTATTCATAAATATCTCTGCAACAGTTTCTATTTAGATAAAAATTGGGGTCTTAAGGGTTCTTGTTGCTGCTGTGGTTGTTTTGTTGTTGTTGTGGTTAAGAGCTATGCTGCAAACAATAAAAAGACAAAGAACAGCAAACAAAAACATCCAAAGTAATTGACACTACTGTGAAATTTAAAAAATCGGAAAGAAAAAAAAAATCGGAAAGAATCATCCTCAACTCTAAATTCACCAGCCTTTGTTCATGTTTAATCTACTTTACATATAATCCTGAGTCGATTTAATGACCTCGGCTGTCTTGTTAAAGCTTTAATAAAACAGACTTGCTGAGCGAACTCTCATCTCTTTTGTGCATACCTCCCAGTCTCTGATAACTACTATCCTGCTGCTCACTTCTGCAATCAACCAACACACATCCCACCTGAGTGTGATCATGCCTGAATGTGTTGCTTTTCTTCCTGTGCCTGACTTATTTAGTTCAAATTTGTTAGGTTCCTCTATAGAAATTACAGAATTCCACACTTTTTAATATCTGAACACTATTTCATTTTGTACTTACACTTTCTTTATAATTTGTCTACTAATTAGCTGTTGCATAAGAGAATTTATTGATGTTATGGTGATAGAAAAACCTGGTATTCTATGGTACAGGAGGGTTAATATAATTAACAATTATGCTATACATATCTCAAAAGAGTAGAAATAAATTTGAATGTGTTCACTATAATGAAATGATAAGCTTAAAATTGTATATCTACAAATTATCTTGAATTGATCACTGAGATGTCATGAAACATGACATTATAGCTCATAAAGTTATACAATGATCCATCTGTCAGAAATATGAAAAAATGAACATATCAAAATTGCAATGTCACAGAGAGAGTGAACATATAGTATTCATCTGGTAATTGCTACCTAACCTCAAATGTATGGTTACTGAATGGTTGTTTCAAAAGCTTGTAAAACTAAAATTCTGAGTTTTACTTCTAAATATTATATTTCTAGAGATTCTAATGTAACAAATTTGAATATAGACAATATAATTTCAGAATGCTAAATATAGCATATTAACATTTTGAATACATAATTTTAAAAAATACATACAATATTTGATTTTTACTTTTACAAAACCAGGTACTTTTATAGCATTCTAGCACCCCAAAAGTATTTAGCAGTGCATTTAAAGGCAAAATTATAAACTTTAATAAATACATTCAAAAATATATATTAATATAATTAATGATAATGCTGTACATATGTAGGTATCAAATGCCCTGTGTTGCCAGGCTTATGCAGGGAGTACCTTCACTCATTGACTCTCAAGCTGGCCACTGAGCTTTATTTTTAAAAGGCATAAGAACTAGCCTCACTTACCAGGAATTTACGGATTCAACTACAATATGATTGGAAACACACCGAATTACATGAGAATGCATTCCAGAAATAAACTGTTACAATTACAATGAGTTATTTACAAATAACTCTAGGAAATCTTGAAAATTAGAAATAAAAAGAAACAATTGAGAGACACATGAAAATGATGAACGATTCCACATGTTAATACTAATTTCAAGGGGCTTGTTATAAAGAGAAACAAAGTCAGGCTCTAAAAATCCAAAAGAATCTGAATCAAATGCAGATTTACACAGAAGAATATGACTACAGCCCAAATGAAGTCTCTAAATTTCATTTGCTTGATCATGCCTCACAAGACAAATGGGGAAAAAAAGGAAATATTTGTCAAAGTATGATCCTTTTGCTTGAAGACGGACTATGCCATCTAGTAGGGTGCTTAGTATGTATCCATATTTTCATCTCACATTCTCCCAAATTGCCTTTCGCCCCCAATTCCAGTAATACTGTAATTTAACATTTCTATGAAACAAATGMTTGCAGGAACAACAAAAAGAATAAAATACTCAAAGACTATAATTCTCCATAGCTCTAATGTTAGCATACTGTTTCAATTTCTGTTCATGCTATAATTTCTTGTCTTTACTGTATATATAACATAAACATATACTGTTGAAGAACCAAAGCAGAGATTATATGATGCCCAGAAAWCTCCATATTAGATAATTAATGAATCCCAGACAATTCTCATGCTAATTCTGTTTAGAATGTTGTAATTTTACCTTGGACCAGTTCTGGTTAGTTTGTCAACTTGATAGAACCGTAATCATCTGCTAGTGCTGTCAGTAAGAGACTGTCTCTATTAGATTGACCTGTGGGGACATCTAGGCTGGGTTAAGTGTTGTAATTCACAAATGAAAACCCTTCTGAAAGTGGGCGGCACCGTGCCCTGGTCTGAGGCTGTGGACTGAATAAGCATCGAGAAGCCTGCACACTAAGCTTGCGAGCACTGGTCTGTCTCTCCCTGCTCTTGATTGTTGGTGTGGTTCTCAGTTCCTGTTACCTTAACCTCCTGACTATGATAACCTGTAAGTTAAAATAAATCCTGAATCCCTAAGTTTCTTTCTGTCACAGTATTTTATCACAGCAACAAAAATGAAAGAAGTGCAAATATTCTTTTTTACATAAAATATAATCCTTCAATATGATTGAAAATAATTTACCAGCAAGCTATTTAGGTTCAAAATTAATCCTTCCAAAATCGTTCTATTTAGAAAAGTAGATGTAAACCTCTGTCTAAAATAAAAATCATTGAAGAACTAGATGTTTCTTTTGTAGCAGTACTTAAAAATATTTAATCAGACTTGGTGATTTATATTACGAAACTACTCAAATATGACCTAACTATAATTTGATACAAGTTTCAAAGACCAAAAAGAAAAAAAAGTCACACAATATGAACCAGAGAAAAGTTATTGCTATATTAAAATTGTCAAGCAACTTCTAAAGTAGATCAATTGCTTTCATAATATCCTCAGAACAAAATGTTCTAAGAACAGATCTGATAGGAAGAGCCAAAAAATTGGAAAACATTCACTACCAATTTACTGCAGTCACCCATAAACTATTACAAGAACATTGTGTATCAGGGTTCAAGCCAGCAAGCTATTAAGGCAGACTGCTCTGGTGTCTTTTCATTTTACTTTAATGCCACCAAACCATTAATAACTCTTAAGAGACTTACAGTTACATTGAAGTGATCTTATCATGTAATCAATATTTCAAACATTCAAGTGTTCTAAGGTGAGCTCTGTTTCTTTTTTGTATCTTCCTGGTCAATGTCATACCACTTTTACAAATGTCATCAATTTTTTCTGTTCTTCTAGTCCAAGTCATGCTTTCATCTTGGAAAAGTATCAATCTAAATAGTGCTAATTGCAATAGTTAATGAGTGCCAAGACATCTAGCACCCTTGGCCTCACTACTACTTCATGTGTCTCTGTTCATAAGGAGATCAAAGAACAAAAGATGCGAAGTAAAATCATCCAAAGAGTGAGATGCTCTCTCTCTCTCTCTCTCTCTCTCTCTCTCTCTCTCTATATAT
>BDUI01000532.1:96144-109562 GCA_002335545.1 Apodemus speciosus | reverse complement strand
AAAAAAAAAAAAAAAAAAAAAAAAAATGTATGTGAACAATGATAGACTAAAAGCCAATATAAGAACAAAGTAAACTTAAGAAAAATGAAATATAAATAGTCCAGTTGAAAATGGTGAAGTATCATTCACTGGAAAACAGATACACAAAAACCATAAGTGTTCAAAGCAATGAAAATCCTTAGCCTTGTACACATACCACTTTACTAGACTGGTAATTATTTTTAAAAAGTAACTATTATTTGGGATCGGTGAAGTTAAAAACCAGATATAGCATATTGGTTGGAAAAAAGATAAAAACAACTCAAAACTTTTGATAACAGTAAATTATACTATCAGAAATATATGTTATAGATACATTTAGTTTGACTCTGCTTCATAAAACCATTTACCACCTAACAATGGAGCCCAGGCCAGTTAGCAGAACTCCCTCAGCAGCAGTCTTGCTACTGGGTGATCATCATAGAGTCTCTGTACAGATCTCCCTCGAACAGGTTACTCCACTGACCTGTGCATCTGTGCTCACTGACTGACGCCAGCATACAGTATGACCTACGGGGGCCATGAATTTGGAAGAGAGGAAGGAGGGGCATACATATGAGCGCATGTAGGAATGAAGAGGGAAGGGAAATTATGTAATTATATTATGAGTTCAAAAATAAAAACAATAATTTAAAAGAGAGACATGGTGAGTGTRGGATGTATGAAGCTGCTGCCAACACAACAAAGACCCTCCTGTGCACCAGCTTTATGTAAACAGAAGTATACTTTAAAATAATCACAGTATAAAAAGTACACAAATTAGTGCAACCATTGGTTTTTCTTCTCAAATATCATATGCTATATGTGAATGTCTGTGCTATGCTTCAGGCAAGCACTGTACATACAGATGAATGACAAAGATGTATAAGTAAGGTACCCTTTACCTATGCACCTGAGAACTCTCAGACACTGGACCACCAACCAGGCAGCACACACCAGCAGATATGAGGCCCCCATCACATATACAGTAGAGGACTGCCAGGTCTGGGTTCAGTCAGAGAAGATGGACCTAACCCTCAAGAAACTGGAGGCCCCAGGGAATTTAGAGGTCTGGTTGTGTGAGGCGGSGCGTGGGGACATCCTTGTAGAGACAGGGGGGTGGGGACATCCTTGTAGAGACAGGGGAGTGGGGAGGAGGTATGGGATGTGGAACAGTCAGTGGGTGGAACTGGAAGGGAATAAAATCTGGAGTTTAAAATAAACAAACAAACAAAAAAACCAAAAGAACAAAACAGTTCCAAAAATGCAGTAGGTAGAGCAGAGGACAGTATGTGTRAGTATAGACAGGAGCAAGGAGAGATTTTCCTTATGTCCAGAGTCATCTTGATTGTTATACAGTCTCTGGGTTAATTTGCCTAGAATAAACTAGAATAAAATGTATTAATGTAAACACATGTACAGAACATTATGCAATGTAAGATACAATAAATACCTGAAACAACACAAATTAAATAAATCCACGTCATCACAGATAATTTTCCTCAAAGTAGTGTCTACTTAATGGTAAAATAACTAGTATTCAGCCATATAAGAACAGACTAACTTTCAAACACACATAACAGAGTTTCTAAAATAACAAAGGAAAGCATCAAGAGATTTAGTTCACAAAATATCCAGGGCAAAAGCTAGGGAGTATATTATTAGCAACCATACAACACTTAATAAGACATAGGCAGCAAGCAAGTAGAATATGTAAATAAGTAAGAGGCATATACTATGAAAATGTGAGCATCCTTCAAACTAATCAAACTAAAACTGTAGTACTATGGAGACCCTTCAAATTCAGACTGATAAATTTGACTAATTATAGGACAGTCACATATCTCTTGCCAAAAATTTTAGAACATCTATAAAATCGGAAAGTAAATGAAGACCTAATTCAAAAGCATTTTAGAAATATGTCTCCCAAACCAAAGCACCTGAGATAGGGAAGAAGAGGAGAAAGGGGAGGAGGAGAGGGAGAAGAGACAGAAAACAACTTGAAAGCTGATTATACTTTCAAACCCTGGCTCTGTGAATTCTGTCAAACCTTGCCACCCAAGACGCCAAGTCATTTTCTTCTAATGAACTCTAGATACCACTTTCTCAAAAAGTTACACTTTTAAAGAAGTATATGAGTCTTGATCATACAATATTTCCATATAGTGTTCAGCACCAGGATTATATAAGGGTAATTTTTAATTGTATTAAACCACAACAATGGTGATTTTAAGCAACTGTACTCCACTCAAGATGTGTGTGCACGTGTGTATATATATACACATGCCTGTGTACATGTGTGTGTGTGCATGCACACTGCCAGGTCACTACACTGATGACTAATTTTGCCAACAACAGAATTCAATTTCTTATCAAAGAGAGACTAAACCAAAGATTCTAATAACARTGCAGAGCCACGGTCTTTACAAAGTCCCAATGCTGGCACTGGTTCCTTGAAAACTATCAGAGCACTCTGCCATCATGCTGTGCAGGAGGACCTGCAGACATGAGCTCATTTGCTAACTGACCACTTCTTGCAAGACTACACCATAGGGGTCCTGTTGGGCAAAAGCAGTCAGTCAGAACAAATAAAATAAAATAAAATAAAATAAAATAAAGTAAAATAAAATAAAACAAAACAAAACAAAACAAAACATTTCCTTCTTCCATGTAGTCAAAGAAGAACTAGTAACTTTTATTTAGTCCTATACTGGATCTTTAATTTTCCCTGATCCAAGTACGCGCGCACACACACATACACACACACACACACACACACACACACACACACACACACACACACACCCCACACCCCTGTTTAGCTTTTAACAATCCATCCTTTTGTCATCTGTGTTACCAATCAAAATACCCCATGATATTTTTTCTATTACCAAAATCTGTTACTTTTAAAATGTAAATACACTAAAAACATTAAATTCTTTTTTTTTTTTTTTTTTGGATATTTTCTTTATTTACATTTCAAATGTTATTCCGTTTCCTGGCTTCCCCTCTCCCGGAAACCCCCTATCCCATCTTCCCTCTTCCTGCTTCTATGAGGTTGTTTCTCCACCCATCCCACTCCCACCTCCCCACCCTCAATTATCCTACTCTGGGGCATCTATCAAACCTGCATAGGACCAAGGACCTCTCCTCCCATTGCTGCCTGACAAGGCAATCCTCAGCTACATATGCAGCTGGAGCCATGTGTATTCCTTGGTTCCTGGCTTAGTCCCTGGGAGCTCTAGGGCATCTGGTTGGTTGATATTGTTGTTCTTCATATGAGGATGCTCCTTCAGTTCTTCATATGAGTTAGCTCCTTTCTCTAACTCCTCTATTGGGGACCCCAGACTCAGTCCAATGGTTGGCTGCTGTGTATCTGCCTCTGTATTTGCAAGGCTCTGGCAGGGCCTCTCAGGAGACAGCCANAAAACAAAACAAAACAAAACATTTCCTTCTTCCATGTAGTCAAAGAAGAACTAGTAACTTTTATTTAGTCCTATACTGGATCTTTAATTTTCCCTGATCCAAGTACGCGCGCACACACACATACACACACACACACACACACACACACACACACACACACACACACACACCCCACACCCCTGTTTAGCTTTTAACAATCCATCCTTTTGTCATCTGTGTTACCAATCAAAATACCCCATGATATTTTTTCTATTACCAAAATCTGTTACTTTTAAAATGTAAATACACTAAAAACATTAAATTCTTTTTTTTTTTTTTTTTTGGATATTTTCTTTATTTACATTTCAAATGTTATTCCGTTTCCTGGCTTCCCCTCTCCCGGAAACCCCCTATCCCATCTTCCCTCTTCCTGCTTCTATGAGGTTGTTTCTCCACCCATCCCACTCCCACCTCCCCACCCTCAATTATCCTACTCTGGGGCATCTATCAAACCTGCATAGGACCAAGGACCTCTCCTCCCATTGCTGCCTGACAAGGCAATCCTCAGCTACATATGCAGCTGGAGCCATGTGTATTCCTTGGTTCCTGGCTTAGTCCCTGGGAGCTCTAGGGCATCTGGTTGGTTGATATTGTTGTTCTTCATATGAGGATGCTCCTTCAGTTCTTCATATGAGTTAGCTCCTTTCTCTAACTCCTCTATTGGGGACCCCAGACTCAGTCCAATGGTTGGCTGCTGTGTATCTGCCTCTGTATTTGCAAGGCTCTGGCAGGGCCTCTCAGGAGACAGCCAKATCAGGCTCCTTTCAGCAAGTATTTCTTGGTATCCACGATAGTGTCAGGGTTTGGTAACTGTCTATGGGATGAATCCCCAGGTGGGACAGTGTCTGGATGACCTTTGCTTCAGTCTCTGCTCTATACTTTATCTTCATATTTACTCCTRTGAGTATTTTGTTCCCCTTCTCAGAAGAACTGAAGCACCCACACTTTGGTCTTCCTTCTTCTAGAGCTTTGTGTGGTCTGTAAATTGTATCTTGGGTATTCTGAGCTTTTGGGCTAATATCCACTTGTCAGTGAATGCATACAATGTGCATTCTTTTGTGATTGGGTTACCTCACTCAGGATGATATTTTCTAGTTCCATCCATTTGCCTAAGAATTTCATGAATTCATCATTTTGAATAGCTGAGTAGTACTCCATTGTATAAATATACCACATTTTCTGTATCTATTTCTCTGTTGAAAGACATCTTGGTTCTTTACAGCTTCTGGCTATTATAAATAAGGCTGCTATGAACATAGTGGAGCATGTGTAATTAATACATGTTGGAGAATCTTCTAGGTATATGCCCAGGAGTAGTATAGTTGGGTCCTCCAGTAGTACTATGTCCAATTTTCTGAGGAACTGCCAAACTGATTTCCAGATTGGTTTTACCAGCTTGCAATGCCACCAGCAGTGGAGGAGTGTTTATATTTCTCCACATCCCTGCCAGCATCTGCTGTCACCTGAGGTTTTGATTTTAGCCATTCTGACTGGTGTGAGGTGAAATATCAGGGTTGTTTTGATTTGCATTTCTCTGATAACAGTGTTTTCCAGACACAGGGCAGTTGAACATATCAACTCAAAGCAATTATAACAGCATGTAGAAGACCTGTGGCATCTCAAACCAGAATAAATCACAGTATAAAAGGCAAAGTGGGTGTAAAATTCCACCATTAGATGAAGAGCTATTGGCAATTGATAGCTGCTGGGAGGGAGACAGAAAGCCAATCTTCTTCAATAATGTAAGCCCAGGTAGTCTGACTGCTTACTGCACTAAAGAGTGGCAGGACCTGGGAAAATATATGATAAATATAAATGATGCAAATGAAAGTCTCAAGTAAGAGCTAACTTCATTCACAGCATCTGACAATTTATATTCTGTGGCTGAAGAAAACTCACATGACTGGAGGTCAGCATATAGAAAACTGCAAATCAGCCAATTCTTATCTCCTTTTACAAAGGTCAAGTCCAAGTACATCAAGAACCGCCACATAAAACTAGGTGCACTGAAACTTATAGAGGAGAAAGTGGGGAAGAAGAACCTTGAACACATGGACACAGGGGAAATTTTCCTGAACAGAACACCAATGGCCTATGCTCAAAGATCAAGAATCAGTAAATGGGACCTCATACAATTGCAAAGCTTCTGTAATTCAAAGGAAATTGCCAATAGTACAAAAGGGTAAACAACAGATTGGGAAAAGATATTTACCAATCCTACATCTGATAGAGGGCTAATATCCAATATATACAAAGAACTCAAGAAGTTACATTCCAGAGAATCAAATAACCCTATTAAACAATGGRGTACAGAGCTAAACAAAGAATTTATAACTGAGGAATACCGAATGGCCTAGAAGCATCTAAAGAAATGTTCAACATTAAATTCTTTTTAAAGCCACCTCTTATCACACAAAGACAAACTAGAACTGCCTTCTAAAGTTTTGAAACACAGTATTTCTACTTAGTGTAAAGCTAACCTCTTTGAAAAAACAAACATTAGTGTGTTTTTTAATAAGTGCTTACTACAATATACTATGAATAAAAATCAATCCATCTATTCTAATATTTGATATTTGTACTGATTCAATTTTTCTACTAAAATTGGTTTCATAATAATACTTAATGAAATTAATACATAATACATGAATTCTGGCAAATATCTAAATATTTCTATTTAAAAATTCACAAGTAAGCTGTTGACTGGAGGGACAGGGTTTTGTTTTCAGCATCCATACACATGATGGTTCTAAAAACATTGCTAACTCCAGTTCCAACAATTCTGACATCTTATGACCAATATCAGTACTGGCAACATATACAGTGTATAGACATACACACAGGCCGAACACTCACCCACATAGAATAAAATAAATACATATTAAAACACTCCCCAAATTACTAACTGGAAGGAGATGAGCAATGCAAATAGATTTTATCTTGCTGAAACAAAACAAATTTCTCTGTTCTTTTCCTAAAGGAAATGTACTCATTTACACTTAATGTTCAAATACCATGTCACTGACAGAAAGAATAAATAAAACAGTTGAGGTTGAGTGATGTTTAATTAGGTGCTTATGCTGGTATTCTTTCCTTTCCTCTTCAATAATTTAGTCAACAAAATCTTCCTAAGTGCCTAGTAACTATCAAGGTAATGAAAGCATCCACATAGTTATTCATAGTGTTAAGTTATCCCTTTAAATCAAAATTCAAAATCCAAATGATAACTATCACATGGTATATYATGCAATCATGTTGTATTCTAAATAAATGAAAGAAAACTATGTTTATATTTCAAGATCCTTGAGATATATCCAATACTCTCAATCACACCACCACCACCACCACAACCACCACCACAACCACCACCACCACCACCTCTGACTAATGCAGGCTATAAAACTGGAGTGCCACAAACTGTTTTCTCACTTATCTGCCACCAAGGTAACAAAAATTAGTAATAGCTTTACTTCCTATAATCATTACTATGAAACATAGTAATTATTATGGGAGTTCCTGGTGACAATGTTCTTTTAAATTGCTAATTCCTTACTGGTATCAGGAATATGTATATAAAATACAAATTGAAAAAAGGTATTTTACCTAGTYAAAACATAAATATTTAGAAATATATCGAAAAACAGTATTTTTAAATAAGGTAAACTAAATCAACTGTAGAAATTCGTACAATGTTATGTGAAAGAAAAAATATATAAATATAAAAAATAAAGAACAAAACAGGAACCATAAATGTTCAGAAAATGCCAAATTATGTAATACTGCTAGATATAAACATATGATAAAATTGAAAATTTAAGAATCTAAGAACTTCCAAAACTGACCTTATAAGTGSAAATTATAACACTAGTATAAACACTAAAAATTATAAAATTTTTCAGAAATAGATTTTAAATGTGAAACCTATAAATTTTCTATTCAACAAATAAATGGTATATATTTGTTATGTAAGAAAATATTAACATTTAACTGTATATGTATAGTGTTCTATATTATATGAAATATACATATATGTGTATATTTGTATATGTATATGTATATATGTGTGTGTGTATATATATATATATATATATATTACTAAGTTGACAAACTTCTGAGAATATCTGTGAAAGATTCTCTACTCGAGGTTAACTGAAATGGAGAGGCTTATCCTACATGTGAATGGGACCGATTCATGAACTAGGTTACTGACGAAATACAAGAAGAATCTGAGCTGATATAAGTGTTCTACATGCAATGTGATAGCTGGCTCAAGCTTCTACCATAACTTCTCTGTGATGGAGGGCATTCTGGAGCTGTGAGTTGCTTTGTTAGAAAATTCTAAAGCAACAATAAAAAATAAAGCACAATATTTTAGATGCTTATCTTTGATATATATTGGAACATTCTATATCCATTTTTTAAGGTTATATTTTTAAGGATAGCTGTCATGCTGAAAATAGACTTCTTTAATTGATTTCCTTGATTGTTCTAAAATTTTGTATCCTTTCTCCAATATCTCCAAGACCCAAATTAAATGACAAAACTGAACTTCTTTACATTTTTCAAAAAATGAAAAACACCAAAGCATAATATAAAATGAATTTTCCTAATTTATTTTCTAACGTACTATGTGCCTGGCCAGGTGCCTTTACAGTGTAGTAGGTTCCTGAGCACTACAATATGGCTTCTCTCATCTGGACAGGATAAAAGTGTTAAACAATCAGATTTTGAGAACTACTAGAAGTTCGTTATTTATGTATTTCACACTTTTTGGACAGTGCTAAATAAAAACTATCTCACTTACAGATAAATATCTAGAAACCATAAATAAATTATCAGCAAGAAGTATATAACAAATTAATAACAATCCATCCTAACTAAAAATTGTAAAACAAATGATTCACTGTTGGATTTTTATTAACATGTATTACATGAAAAATCATATATAATGTACAAATATGACTCAGAGGAAAAACATGCCAATTGAAATTATAACTGAAAAATTACTTTTCTGGATTTAAAATCATATTAAAATGATAAGAATAAATCATTTCATTGTAACTTAAAAGTGTCCCCCAGCAGAGGTGACTAACATGAGAGTAAACAGCAGAAGCACTACAGGATTTCTCAGTGAAGCAAAGAGAATGGCCATTTGGGCACCCACCAAGAGCCATCATCCAGAAGGGCCAGCAACACCAAAAAACAAAATGCAAGTATCATGAATACCACAGCATGAAAAATAACCCTGAAAGACAGAGGAACACGTAAAGAAGTATTAGACCTTTTCTGAGTAATGGTTAAAATACCAAATTTATTTATATATTTATCAGTTGGTAAGATATCGTAATTCTTCATAAATTAATTCACAAACATAATAAAACCTTTGCAAAAAGCCAAGTGAAACTGGAGGCATAGCAGAGGTGACTAAATTATTGATTAAAAATAATATATGAATAAGAATGGCCAATAACATTTTAATTAAAAATGTAGTAAAATTAAACTATATTTAACAACTTTCTATATGGTAAGAGACACAATAAATAAATGGTCCAACAAAAGAATACACAGACTGGCAAAAAAATGAAATGAAAAAAGAGAAAGGCTGGAAAAGAAACTAAATAGAAAAGCTAGGAAAAAACATTCGTAATTAAGTATTTAGCATATGATAAATAATGCATTTCAAATCAGTGGGGAAAACATCGATTTTTCGATTGATGGTGCTGGGACAACTGGTTAAATATTTAGAACAGAGTAAATTTAGAGCCCATCTAACACTGTATATCAAAATAAAAATCCAGATGGTTTAAGGAGTTATATGTAAACAATGAATCCATAAAAAAAAAAAAAAACCTAGGAATAAATATAGGAGAATTTTTAGTTTTGAGTTAGAGAAGGTCTTTCTAATCATACCAACACGGCAGAAGYCATAAGTGCAAATTTAATTTGTTATTTTAAAAAATACACTGGCAAGCATAAAATTTAGAAATTCTATTTACATCATATGACTGAACATTATGTAGAAATAATAAAATATAATATGAAAAAAACTCTAAGGACTTGACGGTAATGATCACTAACAACTCTTAAATTTAGAAAATGACAGGAAACAGCAAATACACTATAAACCAAAGTTGAGTCAAAGGCTTGTCAATATATCASTAAGAGATAACAGTATCTCTTACTTTTATAAATTCAGTATCTTCTAACAACGTACCCTCACATTTACCTATCTGCCTTCTGTTTGACTTTCAAGGATCATTTTAAAAATCCCTTTATGTATCAGTAAGTTTTAAGCACAATGAACAGCCTAGAAAAATACACCTATTCTGTAGAAATGGAACTTGCATCTTGTGAGTGAGCACCAGCTATCTAACTGCACCATYAGTCTACTGAACAGGAAGGAATTCATACCTAGTCCTAGAAAGTTAAGCAGCCACCCAGGCCTGGTAAGGTCATGGATCCTAGAAGACCTATAATGGTGCCTTCCTACACCAATATAATATCTAATGAAATCCTAAGCACTTGCCTTACACACAAGAAAGTGTAGCTCTAACATGTCACCAAAGAAGCTTCGTTTTGCAGCAGGAGCTACTACAGAAATCCACAACTGATCAAAATACCAAGAACAAATAGTGCATTCTCCCTACCCAAATGATATATCTACAATGCAATCCCCTACACCCAAGGGTTGGGGAACATCTAGGACAGGGGGTGGAAAGATTGTAAGAGACAGAAGACAACGATGTCAGCTGTGAGACAGTGGCTTTTGTCTCCAATGGGGAAGGTGCACCCAGGAAACCTTAAAAATGAGAACGCAAAAACATTTGCAAAATACCACCACCACTTGAGGTGCAAATGTGGACAGAATAAATCTCATAAGGCCAGCCACTAGATTGGCAATATTAATAGCTGTGGAGAATAGAGGYTCACATTTTCCAGGGACCAGCCCCCAATAGGTCATCCAATCCTGTGCCCTCCCCCCAGTCTTGAATAGGCTTTATAGACCATAAGTGCTTGCCACAGTTGAACCCTAACAATTCAGGTGGAGTCTTCCACCTTGCTGCACCTGCGATTTCCTACAGAAGCAGACTGCCCACTGGGCTTGCTTTGCAACACAATCCAGCTGAAACAAAGGATGGGTCTGTGGATTCTCCCTATATAAATACAGTGCTGAATATTAAACTTTGAGTCTTGATCAGAAACTTCTGTCTTGGCTTYGTCCTTCTCTCACACCCCATTCCTTTTTCATTTCAAGCTCCCCTTTCAGGTAGACCCAGTTCTCCAAAGCCACTGGACAGCTACATAATCCCATGCAGTTATATGAGTACCACTAAAGACTTAGCATGGTGTGTGTGTGTGTGTGTGTGTGTGTGTGTGTGTGTGTGTGTTAACAACAATAATAATTAAAACAGGTCAATAAATTGAGAGGGAATGGAGGCAGAGAGGAGTTGGAAAAGGCATAGGGATGGGAAGAAATGGTGGAAATGAAGTACTAAAAAAAGTTTCTCCTACATTACCAGGATAGACAATGTGCCCTTATCTTGCCCAGAATAACAGGAAAATATCAAATATCACACACATTCAAACATACTATATATTACCAACATTATAGATAGATGTATACATAGATGTAGAGGCAGATGTATGATTAGTTTCTCAAGACAATGGGTACTTTATTTCACTTTGTATATCCAAATTCTAGTACAATATCTGTCAAATAGTATATATTTAAAACTATTATTTCAGCAGGGCAGAGCTGACACATGCTTTAATCCCAGCACTTGGGAGGCAGAGGATTTCTGACTCAAGGCCAGCCTGGTCTACAGAGTTAGTTCTAGGATAGCCTGGGCTATACAGACAGACCCTGTCTCAAAAAAACAAACAAACAAATAAATAAATACATGCATGCATGCATGCATACATACATACATACATACATACATACATACATAAGAAATTACCTCAAATTATTTCCAAAGTCWCTTCTTAGACATTTCTGAAGTGGGAATAATATTTACACAGAGCCAAACAGTTTAAGAATGGTTATCTTCTATTCAAAAACAGAAAGGTGAGGTAAAAGAGACAGAAACTACATTAGAATCCATCTCTCCTTCTCTCAAAGATAACACCAGAAGCTTCCTCCAGAGCCCAACTCAATAACAACCCAATAATACCATTATTGTCCCACCTATCGGAAGACATACAATACTTATTAACAGTTTATTACTTAAGTGAAGAGTTACTTAACTGTGTCTCATACATGAATCTCTCTCACTAGAAGAGGAGCATTTTATACACTGATGTCACTTCTTTGTCAAGCCAGTACTTTATAATGTATGTCAATATTATAACAGTTGAGTGTGCTAATAAACATTCTAYATATAAAACATTATCTTTAATCTTAAATTTTGTCTGGTTTTATATTCATTGGTCATAAATCCTTAGACAGAGGCTCAGGAGATATGTGTCTGCTGTCAGCCTTGCTGAAGGTCTGGTAAGCAATATTCTTAAGACCTGTATCCACCTATGCTTCTATTAGTTGGGATAGTCTATGAAACATTCCAATTTTCACTAAATAGAGAAGGTAATGCTGTACCATTTTCCTTGTGAGACTATGTAAAATGTTTAAAGTTCATTCTCTACCAGAAGTAATTTTTTTAATTAATACCAAAACTGCACATCTTCTGACTGAGTTAGGGCACTGAAGCATTTTTATTGGTCAACATATCTTCTCCCATATGCTGGGCACATGCAATGGACAAACGACACAATCCTATTTAGCTCTAATGTCATTTTGTTTCCATATTGTCTGATATGCTTTTAAGCTTTACAATAATATAGTTGATTTCCTATAGATGAAGGATAAAATCCCAGAGTTTAAATTATTTAATTCCAAACAGAAAAGTCATCTTTTTTTCCCTATGTCTTTGTTTTAAAAACTATTATCAGACATCCATGCAAACAACTAAAAACAAAAAATTATATGGTGTAGCTAATTGAAAAAATGCTTTTCCTGCACAAAGAAATTGACACTAAGTGCTGTATTAGCAGGAAATCAGTGATTTTCAATTGACATTGCACAGGAAATCGTTTAGTGTCAATTGATATTAAATGGGTAAAATTGTACTGAATTAGTACAAAATGATTTGGTGGAAAAAATGTGCTTCCATTAGGTGACTTGATATTAAGTGGACACAAATGTAATAAGTTTTAGAGGTCACTAGTCAACAAAAATCGGGGCATGCCATCCAACCCTGAGTCCATMTAAAGACCTGCTCTTAACACCCCTATCAAAGGATAAGTTAGTGTCATATTATCATGACAAAATTGTCCTCCTTCGCACTTTCAAGAGAGGTGGGAAAATTCAAATTGCTTAAATGGATTAAATTAACCACTGGTAAGTACCATGACTTCTTGGGTCTATTTGATGATGCTCATCTCCTAAAACTATATTTTATACTAATTTGATGTAAAAAAAAAAAAGACGAAATAATATCATCTGAACTTTTGTAATATGGCCTAGATTGAACTCCTTCTAGAAAATAGTCTTGCTTATGAGCAAATAAAGGTGAATGAGTGATATCACTGGCTATCGCAAATAAATCACTTTATTGGCACTTCAAATCTATATTGTGAAATCTGGGTTATAAGGAAAAAAGAAAATGGATACACAAGAGATATGGCGAGAGGAATGAAGCATGAATGCTGCACAGTTATTCTAAAGACAGCAAACTACGAGGAATATTGTTGATATCTCCAAAAAGTAGAAACAAAGATTTACAAGGTTGTGCATATGGGTCAATGATTAACACCTTGTATTGCTCTTAGAGAGTACAGTTCAGATCCCAGACCCCACAGCAGGGGTTCATAAAAGCTTGGAACTCCAAGTCCACACGATACAACACCCTCTTCTGTCCCACCCAAGCATCTCCACT
>BDUI01000532.1:9292-40264 GCA_002335545.1 Apodemus speciosus | reverse complement strand
TTTTAACTAAACAGTTAATTTGCAGGAGACAAGAGAGCATATTTATCTGTCCCGAAGCATACCAAAATTGCACCAACTATAATTTTATAGTTTGTAGGCTAAGGCTACTGTCTCCTTAAGGCTGTCAACTTCATCTTTTATTTTAAAAACTTAATAAAGATCAAGACTAAATGCAAACTGTAGGAAATAAGTAAAATTCTTTAAAGATGTCATTTAGTTACTTCTACTTTAGCTACTTCTAGTTTAAGCATTCTACATTTCTTACAGAACCACATTTAACTTCCTGCCAATTGGTGTGAATCTAAATGGAAGGTGAGAAGCCTGCACTCTACATCTACCTAAGCTGCTTGCCCTAACCACCGGCCTCTTTGTGCCACTGCAACTGACTCCATTGCTGAGCTATGAGAACACTACAAACTTGTCAGCAGGCCCTACCTACAAAGAAACTAGATGCTATCTGCAAATACAACACATTTGAAATCAAAAGTCTGGCTGCTTTTGGCCTCAATTAATTAAATTTCAATTCTTAGAATAGAATCCAAGGCTCTGATGGCTAAGGATATGTCAAAATGAGAACCATCTACCTGATCTTCATTAGGGTTTGGTAATAACTCATACATTCACTAGTCAAAGCTTAGAGGACTGGACACTCTGATAACATCTGCTCCAAGTTCTTCTATGCAGTTACTGAGTTAGGTGACCAAGAAAAACTCAGGTTTTAGTTTCAGTTGGCACAAATTAACTAGTAAGATGAAATGTGATGCTACTTCTCACACCCTGCAACATCCACAGATTCGTGTATTTACTGTAACAGTGAGATGCTGACAATTAAATATGACCTCAACAGCTAAGATGGGAAACAAGGTGAAATTTTCTCACAAGGTTCAAGCAGAGGAGATATCTGAGGAAGTTATAAACCCTGTGAAGACTAAAGTTCTAATTAATGTTTCTACTCTAAATCCATGTAATATGATTATGAAGCTGTTTTTCAAACCTTATGTGTTCACTATGATTTCCATATTTAGAGCTCTGCCATGAGCACAATATCTACTTATTCAACATGATCTAGTTCCATGATTGTTACACATATGACCTAAATAAAAAACATACACATGATTAAAAGGATGCACACTGGCCTTACAGATCAGCTTGTCCTAAACATTCTTCACGCTCAAAATGTACGTGACAATCTACCTCTTAGCCTGAAACTATCATGAGAATAATTTTCAGATATTACAGCAACAGCAAGAAAAGAGGAGGGAGGAAACGGGCTGCAGAGATGTTAAAGAGTGTCTTCATCAATAGAGGCACCAAGCCAACCAATGTTCTCCCTGAAGAAAAGCTCTAGTACAAGCCCCAACACTGAAAACTCATGTGTAACTGTAGCCAGTCTAATTTTAGCTATTTAGGCTTCTCCTTCCTAATGTGCAAAGCAAGGGTAACCAATTGCTTCCCATGTCCCTATACTGGCAAGATTTCTTTACATTTTATTCTGAGCCAAAACCTCATCTACACAATACCAGTAATACCTTCCCCTTCCCATTAAGCTTTCTGACTTTGTTTGTTTGCAAAGAAATAAAATTAACTGTTAAAATTAAACATGTCCAGTCGGCAAGACACACTTTGGCTTAAGGAACGGAAAGGAGTGAGTTATGTTAAAGTGCYTATTTGGCACCAAAAGGGTCCTTGTTGGTATACTACCTCCCACTACTAGCTGCTGTGGAATTTTCCGCAGAAAAATGGAGAACTGTTTTAAGATAGACATGCCCTTTAAGCTGGTCTCAAATCAAAATAAATTTAGGATATTCAAAGAGCCTACAGAATTTTTCCTGTAGAGCTTAAATAAATTACTGACAAAATTTTCCATTTCATGCTCTGTTACTAAATTTGACTTTTTACAAAATCATGTTTTAATTTCTATATTTGATAAAAGAGTGGGTAAACTTAATTTTAAGATCTACCCTTCACTCTTCCCTAGATGACAACCTAAAAGAGTGTAATTTGAGAAAAGGTCAGTCTTAGAATTTCAAATGTAACCCAAATCCCCCAAAATTGAAATTCTTCTAAAGAACAGATTACATTCCCCTGTGACTAAGTCTGGGGATATTTATATACATACACAGATACATACATACACACACACACACACACACACACACAATGTCTAATATATGAATTAAGTTGTCATTAAAACTTTCCCAAACTATACAAGTATCTTAATTTATAAGATTGTGGTTATTTTCAAACATAGATGATATAGACCAGAGTTTCTTTACAGTGTGACTACTCTAATACATGTAGATATTATTGTCTATAAAATGCATAAACACTACATGTTTAGCCATTTATTCAAAGATGAGTGTGAAGTATACAAGCTCATATACCACACTGCATACTCAGGCTGTCACACACAGACTTTCCTCTTCAAACAGGGCCATCTGAAACGCTCCATGGTAAGGCATGTTAACTGTTTGAAGTGGCTGATGCACTGGTTCTATTTTTCATCATATTTTAAATATAATCCAATTATTTTAAGACTGATAACAATGGCAGTGATATGAAATGTTGTGTATCCTAACATATTAGAATAGATAAAATTTAAAATTTTCCTTCAAATAATATCCCATTAAAGAAATTTAGCAGCTGGGCGGTGGTGGCGCACGCCTTTAATCCCAGCACTTGGGAGGCAGAGGCAGGTGGATCTCTGAGTTCGAGGCCAGCCTGGTCTCCAAAGTGAGTTCCAGGATAGCCAGAGCTACACAGAGAAACCCTGTCTCGAAAAACCAAAAAAAAAAAAAAAAAAAAAAAAAAAAAAAAAAAAAAAAAAAAAAAAAAAATTAGCACTGAAAAAGGCAAACAAAAGATTGATCACTTAAAGTGATTTATGTACACTATTGTGCTTTAACTCAGACTTTACAGATTAAAGAAATAAACACCTGAACTCATTAAATATAGCAAGATGGTAGGTATGTTCCCTATAAAGGGAATAAACCTACAAAGCTTATTAGCACTTTGTGACTTGTGGTTAACTAATGTTACACTTGATTCTGGGGTATACCATGATTGTAAGGAGTGACTTTAAAGTCACTGATAATATATTAAGAGCACTGATTTTGCTATCAATATTAGACTGAATCCTTATTTAACCTAAGTTCTGCCCCTTACTAGATATGCAATCATGTGTGGGTCACTAAACCATTACAAGCCTAGTTTTCTTCTCTTGTAGGAAATACCTCATAATGTTAGTCTAGGGATTACAAAGTCCCATAAGTAAAGCTACTTAAGAATTCAATAATTATAGTTAGTAGAACTATGTAGGTTCCTTTTGATTATTGGTACCTTATTTCTTCCTCCAGCCAGAAATCATTTTCAATGGAAAAGTAAGAATTTCTTTCCATCAACATGATTTAATTAGTAACTATTATAGCAAGTGGCTCACACACATTTATGCCTCCCAAAATTAGATACTACCACTTAACATAAGGAGAATTTGATGAAGTCATTGGATTTGGGGGGGGATAATATAATGGAGTGAAAAAAACACAGACCCCGAAGCTCAGCTTTGATGTACAGTCTCAACTAGTCACAATGGTTTCTACATAGGTGTTGATCTGAAGCACAGGCAGACGATCACTATACACACATAGTTGTAGGTAAAGACTAAATTAAGTAATGTGTGTGAAAACAATAAATATTGTCCTTCTTCCTTAAGTTTTGGTTATAAAACAAGACTAAACTTTTAATATATGGCAGCACTGACTAGCCTTCCACATGTAAAATACAGTTGTTAAGGAATCATATGATTGATGAAGTTGAATTTAGATGCAACAATAAACATATTGTAACATTACACCTTTAAAAAACAAAAAGCAATGATTCTCACAGTTTGCAACAAAAACTGATGCGAGTGGCTTTTGTAAGATACATGTGACCTTGGAATCCATGCATATGAAAACTCACCTGCTGATTGTGAAACATCTGTGGCTATATGACATAAAAGGCAACTAAAATTTTCTGAATTGATTGGACCAGCTACAGTGCAGGATTCCTGAGTTACACTGAACAATTACTGACGATGGAGCTTGGATAACTAAATTTTAAGAAACACCGTAGGGTGATTATTATGTACCCTGATGCTTAAAACCGAATGAACTATATGGTATAATAATTAAACACATTTTCCATAATTGCTGACATTTTAAAAATTAGCCTCTACACTTAATAAATTTCATGATCAAACGTAACTTGTGAACAGTAAGTTTAAAAGTTATTTAAAAAACAGTAGTTTTACAATTATTAGTTATTAAAGCAAAATACAGAAAATCTCAAGAACATCTCTAAAGAATCTGCTGCCACAGAGAAGCATTCCAACGAAGAATGTCCCAGATCTGAATGTTCTTAAGTTGTATGTTGTGCTCTGACTTGGATTTTATTATATTCCTTCTTCAGTCACCCCAGGAATGCAGGGGCACTCCTGAGTGTCTGTGCACTGCTCTCACTACTGGTGAGAGCTTTACAGACATGCACTCACTCATGAATGTTCACAATGACTTTATGTGAATTTATAGGAAAGGTAACATCTACTATTGCTTTTTTAAAAATTGTAAAAAGCAAACGTAAAAAGTTGGGTGAATTATCCAATCCTAAGTTTGAATTTTCAGCAATATGTGGACTTAAAACCCAGGCGTAAATTCCACACAAAAAACATGTGAAATTTAAACCTTAACACTGACTTTTAAAAGTTATGAATAAAATTTAAAATAACATGAAATAATATGTAGATGGCAAATAGTTGGACTTTAAATTTATTCTACTTATTTTATAGCTTAGAAGAGAAAGATATGGTAGCCCAATCAAAATATTTAATAAAATGCAAAATCTTCCAATGTCCCTCAGTTATAATCCCCTTGTCCATATCAAATTTAACCCCTACATGAAGAGCTTTTTCTTCTAAGTCACAARATAACAAGTGAACAACAAGTAATTTAATTTTAGCTATAGTAATAATTCAAAAATTGAGATGTCAAAGGTACAAGAATAATGTAAACAAAAGAGCAGGCCCTCAAACTCATGAGCTGACGCCCTTCAAGTCAACCGGGTCAGTCCAATGGTACTCTGTGCTGATGGAGTAGGGTCAAGGATCTCATTCACATTAGTACAAGAAATTTGTTGTGAAGCTGGAATTAGAAACCGAGTGTTGACTCAGCCAACTGTAACACACCACCACGCACGTGCGCACACAAACACACACAAAAATAAATAGTAAATAAAAATTAGAAAAAGAAAAGAAAAACTCATTTTCATATCAAAGAAAAAGTTAGAAAGGACTGTCTGAAAAGGAGGTTAAGTCAAAAGGTATTCTTCCAAAAGAGAAATGCTTTAAAAAATATTTAAATCTTGGAGGGGGAGGGTAAAGTAAGTGTGTCTTCCGGAATGACAGTTCATACACAAGCCTCATCCTCCAGCCCAGGGCTTATCCTACCTATATGCTTAGAAAAATGACAAGTGAACSTGAGAAGTGGAATTACAGGGATGCATATAAAGTTCCCATCAGAATTCACAGGGAGTAATAGCTCCGTGTCTGATGTGCTGAGTTTCAGTTTTATAAGCAGTAAGAACTGGGTGAAAATCTCTCCTATTTGTTGTCTTCTCCATCTCTAATTCTAAGTTAAATACATCCCTCTCTGAACTCAGCATTTTAAAAGAACGTTTAATACACACTAACATGAGAAGGGGGAAAAACACAGCTCCTAACATTTTCTTGAGAATTAAGAATTCTCAAACACACTAAAGCACTTCATAAGGATTTTTGTATCATTAATGCAAAATCTAGGCTTAGAACAAATTGCAAATATTTTTCTGAATGTCCAGTTCTTTCCTTTTCACTGGCTCATGCATTAGTTACTCTCATAGCAACGGGGACACAAGGTGGCACTGTCGTGCTGACATTCATTCAGGGCCCTTTCTAAATGGACAAATTTGAAAGAGGCAAAGGGTCTATTGTGGCAGTTAAAACCAGAGTTGTGACACCAGCCGCCCATGCCTGCCAGTATTTACAGGGGGCTGAGGAGGAACAAATCTTTTTCAATTTCATGAAAATCACATCATGCTTTTAGAGCAGACAACATATCCTCTGATGGCATCACCAAAATATCATGTCTGTGTTCATAAAAATGTTCAAAGGCACACAGTTCGCCTTTGCCTGTAGAAACTCAGAAGAGAGCTGTGTGCCACGGCCAAGCTGCGGCCATGGACCACCTCTCCATCTAGTGGCCAGTGGGAAAGAGAAGCCACAGAAGCCATGCTGCACTCCACTGACTTAAAACCGGCTTTTATCAGACTACCCACAGGCAATTACGTCCTTTAGTCTGTCAAAAAAAGAATTTTTGGTTTATTGCAATTATTGAATCATTAAATAAGACCAATAATATATTGTGACATTTACTTACCCTGATGCTCACCACCTCAACATTAACGTGTTATACCCTCTCTCAGACCACACAGGCTCCTTTTACTCTTCCACCAGTATGAACCCAAACTTCCTCCACGCACTTTTAGCTTATAAACAGAAACTACGAACAGAGAGAGCTACAAATATAGCTACCTAAAACAAAATCATACTGTTCAAGACTTAACAAAAAAATAGAATCAGAGGAGATTTACTGTTTCACTTTCAAAGGAAAAAACCCCTGCAAAACAGAGATTGTGACTTATTTAAAATCACAGTCAAAAGAAACAAGGCCTCCAGATTTAGCCACTTTAAATCCTTTCTTGCATTAATTAATGCCACCTGATTCTAAAGGAAGTGCTTTTTGCAGCAAACTGTAGGGTTTTTCTCAACATACGAGAAAAAAATAGTTTTTAAACTTTTGTTCATGTTTCATGGCCAACTGATAGAATGAAACTATTGTGTGTAGGTCCTAGATATCTTCATATTGATAGGTATATTGAGAATGTAAGAGTATAATTTTTTCTTAAAAGTAAAGAATTATCTGTATCTATTTAACATTTGCAAAGCAAACCACAAAATGGGCAGGATGCAGGGAAGAATGGGCTATTAAAAATTGGTTTCAGAAAGCCTTTATGTAAAACAAAACATGAATCCATTTTGTCTGATAGAAAGTTTAAGACGTGTTTCGGTTGCTGTTTTATATAAAATTATTTGGCTTCATTTTAAAAGGAAACACACACAAACTTGGTAGATCAGTTCACCCACTTTAATTTAGCTCGCGGTGCTGCTTTGGTGACTGCTTTGTCAGGAAGACTTCTTACAGAGCAAATCCATCTGTTCAATATGAAGACCTGCTCGCTGCTCAAACCCCAAGGGTTAAAGGGCGGAAAACAGCCCGGTACTGAGAGCACTCCTCATGTAAGACGCTCTGACTTCTGCTTTGACCTGGTTGAGGTGGCACCATTACAATCTATCTTGGAATATACAGATTATTTAGATCTATTTGCTTTAGTAGGATGAAAACAGAAGCTGTAGGAATGGGCCAAATAGCTTTTCCCTAAGTTGGACACAAAGCATTTTCTTTCACCAACTCCGCTCGCACTCAGTATTACTTATCTCAGTTTCCTTCTTAATCACACCTATTTCTCTCCTTTATAGAGATGAAATGAGGGAATAAAGATCATTACTGATATAAGAAACCACAAAACGTTACAAGTATTTTACTTCTTTTTATCCTACTTGAAACCCAGGTCATAAGAATATATGACCAAGAACATAGGGACATGAAAAGTATATACAGAACAGGAGTGTATTTGCTGAAGTAAGAGGAATTTGAGTGTGACCGGTATTTTAAAAACAAAACAAATCACCAAGAAATAGTGTGAAGCAACACTCCCAACAGCATTTGCCTAACTTCTGTTTAGACAACAACAACAAAGGATGTCTATGTAAGTCAGGTGTTTTTATTTTAAATGACAGTTATACAGTTTTCACATGTGCATATGAGAACCAAAAGAGTTACATAACCTGAAAAAGCATTCTGCTAGTTATTTTCACCAGTGGCTGAGTTGGCATACCCATATGAATCAGAATACTCCTGCAATTTTTGTCAGTTACATTTTATTTGCTGAAAAGATCAAACTACGAAATGAATTCACAACAACAAATTACAATTAGATTGTAAATCCATATGATATTTTAAAAGGAAAACTAAAAACAGAAACCTATAGTAATTTAATAAAAAGAGAAAAACTAAAGATTTCTAACTGTTAACATTTATATAACAAATTTTATGGTTTCAAAAAAGGTTCACATTGAGTTTCTTTAAGGGCAAAATAATACTATAAGTAATTTGTAATTATTCCCATTTGTATGGTTTTCAATTTATTGAGCATCATTTTATTTTTCTAACTGCAAACTCTACTATATATAAATATATTTTAATATAATTCTCATATCAGTAGTCTAATATGAGAACTTTTCAAATAAATTTTTGATACTTAACTGCTTAATGTGAAATAGGAACACTAAATTCATTGCATCTGAAGACACACATGATGTCTTCAATACCAAAACTACTTCTTATACCAGAAAGGCAAATAGTATATAATAATCATGACCTTTTCTATTACCTACAGAAAGCACTCACTATTAATAAAAATGTGCTTGCTTCCACCTGCCAACTATAGGAACTGATCAATTTACTGTCCTTGCTGCTTTTCTCGATATTCTTATGTAGAAAAGTTGCCCACTCTGTCTTGAGTTAAAGTGGTTATTAAGAGTTGCACTGCTTAAGAGAACTACAAAACACTGCCTAGAGTTTCAGTTGAGTGTCAAAAGATTCCAGAAAGGCAAAAGTCCCAAGTCTTCAAGCTGTTGACTGTCAAGTGAGCTGTAGAATAACCAAAGAGCTTGACCCTGGAGCAGAAGACATGTTATGCAACCAAAATCAAGCATAATTTCCCCTCAGCTGAGTGCAGAACCAACAGAGTATTTGTCCATTACCACAGGAGGAACAGAGTCACAGAAAAAGTCCCACATCTAAGCCCTTAAATGCTGCTTTGAACACCTGCTGTGGTGGATGTCACATGCTCTACAGTAATAACAGGTAGGTGGCACTATTCCTTCTTAGAGCCTCAGAAATTTGCCTCTACTGCTTCTGAAACAGCTCGAAATTATTCTTGGTACATTAAGTATAACAGGTATCAATACTGATATGTGATTATAGGACATTTGTGTACCAGGGCAAGAAGTCAGATGTTTTCTAGAATGTGTAGAATATGCATGTAGCCTTTAGACTTTGGGTCACAAATGAAAAGTACCTGGCTAAGTTAAGGGATTACATAATAACAACCAAAATGTCTTACATAATGAAAAAAAAATATTTAAAAGGCCTTGACCTCTAAGCAAAGAACAGATTGCTTCATTAAAATGTGGTAGTGGCACATGAAAACACAGGCAGATGGGAGGACTAGGTTAGGAACTCTGGAAGTGGTGCCATCAAGGTCAACTGAAACTAAGTATAGACAAAAAGACATATGGAAACCTGCTACTTTGTAAGCTAGTTCAAGATTATTTTTTAATGGAGAGATAACTTACAAGTCTACCTTGCACAATTGACAGTGTGTACTTCCACTACTGTATGATAGCCTGTTTCTTTGTGATACCAMATTTATAATTTGTTTGCATTTTATAGAGCCAAATAACTGAAAATATTCAGATTTTCCTCTTCGGTGCAGCTTAGGTCCTTACTAATTAAGAAAGTTAAGATGGGCTTCTTTACTAGATGTTAAACAAAGCATGTTTTCTACTAAAAATTATAATTTGTATATTGTTAAGTAGGTCCAAGGTTGGGCAACTCGAATGCCCATTATCAACAGCTACTCTCAAGAGGCCATGCTTACAAATGAAGACGGCTGGAAGCAGCAGCATTCGAAGAATGTCAACAGCAGACCTCCCTTTGCCAGAAAAGATCACAGTGAGCATAGGGGCCAGATGCTGCTTCCACATACCTTGCCAGAGCTCGGAGCAACACGTTGCTCAGGGCCTAAATTTGGCTTCCTATGTGACAGCATGACCAGCCACAACTCAGGGTTGGGCCAGTCCATGGACACATCTATAAATTCTATATTTATAGAAAGCCAGAACATGTGTAGATAATCACACGATTGGTTATTTATTTAGTGCCAGATTTTATGAATACAGGAATTTGTTAATTAGCACAAGGACTAATCATTAAAATTCAAAAATAGATAAATAAACAGGAATGCCATTTATTTGTTAACATTTCAGTGAGAACGTATGCAGCTGCTTTCCTTTTGATGAATATAGGCTTCTGCAGAAAAAAAACCAGGAAGGAAAAGTATCTGCAATTTTTGAAACACTATTGAGTAAGATCCAGGAAATCATACATAGTCTTTCTATTAAAAATAATCATACTGATTCGCCCTTCAGTTAAAAAAAATTAGAAAGTTTAAACTGGCATGTGCTTAGCATTTGAATCATACTGTTTGGCATTCCACTGTTTGGGTGCTTTTCAAAGAGCCAAAGCTGATTTTCATCGGATAGGAGTTAAAAAGCACACACACGTCACTCAATACCAAATTGTTTTAGCTACAGGGCATGGCAAAGCATGAAATAACTGCGTTAGAGCACTTCCTCATGTGGGTGTGTTAGATAACTGTCTGCTCTAACATTAAAAAGAAACACACTGTGACCTGACCAAGGCTTCGGGACTTAAACAGGAAGATGAGCCCACCACAGCCAGCAAGGCTGGTTAATGGATTTTTCTGGCACTCTGTAGCCCTCCTGTGACGCATGCCTCTCAGCGTTCCAAATCCCTGTGCAGCAGAGGGCACTGGCTTTAAGTTTACTTATGCACATTTTACAATGTCCTGCAGCATTTAGATTGTGACAGTTCCTCCCAGAAAAGGGCAAGATTATTTTTCGTCCTAAAAATATTTTCGATTTACTGAAGGCCAACCAAGAATCATAATGCAAAAGAAAACACATTCTAAAAATTAAAACCACCACAGAAATGACTAAAATTTTCCTTGCTTTTATCCTTTTTGGGAGGTAAAAAAATTTCCATTCTCTTTTGGATTTACAGCATTTGGTGTTTACTTGTGGTTAATGTAAAAACACAATGTGAAATATTTAAAATTCTATCAGCAATTGTCTATGAGTCTTTGACCCATATAAATATGAATTATGTACATAAATACACAATATTTCCACAAAACACACACGCACAAAAAATTATTGATCAAACAATCTGTAAAAGATTTCTTTGATCTAAAAGAGCATCTTAGATAATTCTTCAAGAGATAATGCCAAAAATAACAGGTGTATGACACAGACACACTTCTGACCTATTAGTTCTGAAGCAACTTTTTGGATCACAGTCTGAAATGGGCAAAATTCTTTTCAAAACACCAACTATGCACAGTGTTAATACACACTTCCTAAAGCCTCCCTCACACTTTCCTTTAACCTTTGATTAAAAAAGAAGAAGAAGGAAACTCTGAAAGGGCCTGACTGAATGCACTTCAGGTCTGTACTGCTCTTGGTCAAGGATGGCCTTGCCAGCTGAAAAGACAGTGGAGAAAAAAAAACTAAATGAAAAGTCTAAGTATATTTTTTCTAAAGAAGAGGTAAAAAAGACTTTGAGTAGCAAAAGTTCACTAGCCTCCCATAATAATGGATTTTGAATAAACGCTTTACTAGGTTTGAACCTTGAGAGTGTGTTGTGGAGTCTGCTCTCTTGTCCCAGGTGGGTTAAGAATATTGCTTTATGGACTTCTTTGTGTTGTCAGAGAGGCCTAATGGAATTAACAGGGGAAAGTCTGCTACTTATAGTAAATAAATAATGTATTACAAAAAGGTGTTTGTTATCATCAAAGATCTCCACAGATCAGTACTCATTTCCTATCACTGCTCGTGTATATTCTGAAAACAGTTCTGTGCCTGTCTGACTTAATTTTTATCAGATGAATCTAAGTTTTACTTTTGTACAGACCTAAATAAAAGTCTATCTAAAAGTATACTTCAAATCCGCCTTATTTAACTGCTCCCTGAAATTTTGAAAAAGCACTATTCTAGAAAATTCCTCAACAATGCAAGCTAGTTTCAAGCGTAACTTTTTTTCACCATGAAAAGAAAAAAGAAATAAAAAGAAAAAAACCTCAAATACATATTTGCAATAACAAATACATTATTTATGGACTCAAATATGTTAAGGGAATACTTACAGTTGTTGCACAAAATGGCCTGATACACCCCATAGCTGCCACTTTGTTAAAAAAAAAAATTTTAAAAGGCCAGCCTCCACTCCTCCCTCCCCAAGCATAAACAGGCAGTAACATACTAAAAGGAAACTGTCCCAGGATAAAAACTTCTTGTTAAGAAAGTTTGTATTCTTACTAACCACAGTAATACCCATATAAATGCAACAATCTATCTATGAAATAAAAAGTTAAAAAAAAACAGCCATAATTTCTTTGAAACTATAACCCCCTGATGCACTCTTTCTACATGTGTGCTAGCAAAAAAACAGTTCCTTGATTCTTGCCCACCCTCAGGGGCTACCCCTCACCGTATGTCCAATGTCATCAAATAAACATGCTGGCATAAAGTATGCAACCTGCTTCAAGGATTTATACTGTAAATATGGACTTTAAACTTCAATGTAAAACAAAGAACAAGAGGCTCATTTTGGTAGTACCCACACTGGCAGTGCAGCTAAAACTCACTGGCAAATAACTAACAAAATCCCGTTAGCAATAAATAAGGACAACATGATATATAGACAGACAGATGGAATTGCATAAACAGATGAGAAAAGCAAAGAGACAAACATACGGAGGAGTTTGTTTTAAAAGAGTGAAAGATTCTGATTTACTCATTACTTTAGTAAGAAAAATAGGCTTGTAATTATTTTTAAACTAATAAAACTGAATCACAAGGTCACACCCTTAAATAATTAAGAAAATTAGTAGAGGGTAGGCCTCCTATAGATGTTCCAAATTTCAAGCTAGCATTAGCTCTGTCAAATTTAAATACAGAAATTAAAATTCAGGAAAGAAAGGCTAAAAACACTGTGGAGTAAATAAGATGATAAATACAGGGGGACTGAGGAGGCAGGGTTGTTTTTATGAAAGTTGTCTGCCCCTACCTTCTTCCCCAGCGCTGAGTTTCTCTTCTCATAATCGGTGTCTCCCTGGAAGTACAGTGTGAGTGGTAATGACTGCCTGCCTCTCTAATGAGTCCATTTTCCTGCTCTTGATGTTGTGTATATACACACACTGCAACCTACCTTACAAACCACAGAGACGGGAAGAGAGAGAGAGAGAGAGCAAGAGAGAGGGAGGGAAAGGGGGGCAGAGAGAGAGAGAAAGACAGAAACAGAGCAAGCAAACCAGTGAGAGAGAAAGGAGAGAGAGAAAGAAAAACAGAAACAGAGAGAGAGAAAGGCACAGACAAAGCCCTCCTACCAGACAGCAGACAGCCCTCCTTCCCCTATCCAGGAAAATGCAACTCGTCTAATGCAGCAACAGGTTCAGTATTGCCAGACTAACAGAGTGAAAAAGGTATATTCTCTATAGCATTACTGCTGGCAAATAAACAGTTTAAGAGCAGCTGGCTCCACCTTCTTTATTTATGCTCCATTATGAGGAATGTATTGTTTCAGCTCTGGCACACAGTACGTGTGTAATTATCATAAATACATTTTTGCATATTAGCAGGAAATAAGGAATTACATAGCTTATTTGTGCAATCTTTCAAATTTATTTTTTGAATGTGAGAAAAATGTCAACAAATCTGCTCTGACAAAAGCCTAGTAATGATTTTAAAGTCAGAGCAGTCTTAAAGGAGACTGTAAGAAACAGACTCCATACAATAGGAAAACTGATCTCAGACAAAACTGATAACTGCAAAGAAGAAATCACTGTTCAGTAAATAAACCAAGACCATAAACAAAACTATAAGACAAAAACAGAATTAAGTTTCATTAACTTGCTAATAGGCTAGTATCCTAGAAGAAAGCAGACTGGATTCTTGTTTGAGGCATCTAGCTACACAAACACCACAATGCAATGCAGTCTGTATGAACAGGTGCAATGCATTTAATACATAGTATACCAGAAATATAAACCCATTAGGAGTTACCATTCAAGCAAGACAAAGTTCCATACAATATGGATCTGAAACTACAGTAAATAACCTTTCATCTTTTATTAGAAATAAAAACTAAAACTGATGCTTTTAAATAAACCTTCCTTGAAAGAAAAAACTGAAACTCTTTATACTATACCTTTAACCAAATTTTCACATGCATTAGCTCYAGGAAAATAGTGCTAATTATATTACTGGTCCCACCACATGCTCCTTGCAGCCTTTGCTAACTCCCAGGTGCCTTTTCTAAAGTGGTGATATATTTTCAGCTGTGGGATGATGAACATCAGAAAATAGAACGGGTTGGAAGTCCCTCGTTTTTTCAAAACAACTCCYGATGCACTAAACTATATCTGAGTATTGTATCTGTGTAGACACCCATCTTCCTTAATATTGTTCTATACAGTTTGACTATATAATTTATATGCATTTAAAAATATTAAAATAGAATAAGTTTTTCTAAAGGAATTCACACACACACAATGAAAGGTAAGAGRGTGCATTTGACTTATTCCAATGCTATATTTTGATACCAATGACCTTAAATATATTATCTGTAAAACAAGTCTTTTATATGGCTTAGCATATTACTGTATTACTCAGAACGTATTCCTTCACATAACCAAAATAACTTTACCATGCTGGGTGGGGGGATATATAGATCAGTTGGCAGGGGGCTTGCCTAGCATGCACAAAGGCCTGGATTCAGTCCCCAGTATCTCCCAAAATTGGACATAGTGTCTTATCCTTATAATCCCACATTTAGAGGAAGTGGGGGCAGATGGAGCAGAAGTTATGGTCGTCCTTGGCAACATACTAACTTCAAGGTCAGCCTGTATATCAGCATACATCTTGTCCATTGCTGCTCTATCTGATAAATTCATGTTTATCGAAAAGCTATAATATAATCAACACAGTGTGGCTCTTGAAAAAGTAAATAAATAAAATATCAATGGTATAAAAGAATAGAGAAGATGGAAACAGATCCACATAACTTGGTCCACTAATCATAGATCTGTAAACTTAGTCAACTAATCATTAACAAACTAAGACTGCAACACAATGAAACAAAGGCGAACTTCCCAACACGCAAGCGCAGGAACAACACAGCATGAGAAAGTCCTAGACAACAACTCAAAATGCTGGGAAAGTACCTGTACAGTGCAACACTCTAGGACTCCAAACCTACAGGAATAAATCGTTAAGGAAAACACTAACAGGGTGATCCAAGAAAGAACGGATTCTTTCTTGAATTCATAGACTGAACTTCCTTAAAATCCCCTTTTATTTTCTGTATGTGAAGAATCCTGAAAAAATCATGGTAAGACAAGCCATAGAAAACTAGGAAATATTTACAGAAGACAAATCTTATAATATATACTTACCTAAGATATGAAATTCTATCAACTCAAACAAGCAACAAAATGTAAAAGGTGGGCAAAGAACTAACAGTCACCTCATCAAAAAGGAAAACCAAAGGCAAATAAGCAAATAGAAACATGCATGTCGTATGTCTTCAAAGTAGAGCAAAGCAAAACAATAAGATATCACTGCACACTCATTAGACAGCCCAAACCCAAGACACTGATGATACCAACTGCTTGTTTGTGGGAATGTGGAGCAACCTGAGTGCTCCTTCACTGATGGCAACAACAGAAAAATAATACAACTGCTTGACAGTTTCTTGCAAATCTATTTTTTTAAAACATCCTCAACAGAGCGTTCTGCAGGAACTATAATTGTAATTCCCCAAACTTGCAAATAATCAAAATGTTCTTTATTAGATAAATGGAAGCCGGGCGGTGGTGGTGCTCGCCTTTAATCCCAGCACTTGGGAGGCAGAGGCAGGCAGATTTCTGAGTTCAAGGCCAGCCTGGTCTACAAAGTGAGTTCCAGGACAGCCAGAGCTACAGAGAAACCCTGTCTCGAAAAAAAACAACAAAAAAAGATAAATGGATAAATAGTCTGTGGTATATCAAGACAACAGAATGTTTTCCAGTACTAAAAATAAAGAAGCCATGAAATGCTATGGAGGAAATGTTTACATGATTCCACTATATGAAATCCTAGAAAACATGTTTGTAAATAAGAGTCGGGGGGTCATGGTGAAAATGAGATGAATGAATGAAGAACAGAGGACAGTTCAGGGCGTAAAATTACCCTCAGTGTGACCTGAAAGGGACCAGATAGATGTGATAGGACTTTTGTTCAAACCCATAGAATGCACAACATTAAGGGTTAAACTATAGACAAATGTACAGACTGGATTTTGAGTGGTGAATCAATGATTACATTACTGACACAGTGAGGGAGGGTACAAATGAAGGTAAAGGGCACATGTCAAATCTGATAGCTTCTTTTCAAGTCTCTAGAAGCCTAGTAGTCCTTTAAAAAGAAAAACTATTAGGGCTAGAGAAACAGCTCAGCAGTTAAGAATGGCACTGCTTTTACGGGGACCAGAGTTCAGTCCTCCGCACCCTGCACTGTAACAGACAGCTCACAACTGCTTGTTGACTCCAGCTCTAGATAGATCCTGTGCCTCTRGCCTCAACACAGCCACCACTGCTCACAGGCATATATCCCACACACATACATACACATGATTAGAAGTAAACACATGCCTATTACTAGTCAAGTCTAAAATGCATTGCTTCTGGAGGGGGCACAATGATTAAATGTATAAAGGCACTTACAAGTGCCAACTTGAAAATCTGAATTCAATTATTAGAACCCATAGTAGGAAAGAATCAATTCTCAAAGGATATCCTTTGATTTCCAAACCTGGGCCATCATAACACAATAATAACATTCACATTCATACACCACACACACACACACACACACACACACACACACACACANACACCACACACACACACACACACACACACACACACACACACACACACACACAAATAACAACTAAAATAAAGATATTGATTTCTGGACCCAGAATTGCTGCTAATTTTTGCATATCCTGAAAAATCATGTAACTATCCACAGTTTAGGTTTCTTTCATATAATAAAAAATAAATTTAAAGCAAATAATTGGATTTGAACTAACAATTATTGTGACAGCCAGTGCTTAATTGTTCACTATGTAAAAGAAACTGTTCTAAGTCGTTTTCATTTATTAACTCATTAAATCTTAATAATGACCCTATGAGGTAAGAACTGTTTTTAGGCTATATTTTCAAGATAAAGAAACAAGAAGATTAAGTAATTGTCTGAGATCACATAATTTAGCAGTAATGGGATTTGAATCTAGCCTGTCTGGTTTGGATCTCATGGTTTAATTCTTATACTTCAATGCTTCCAAATTTCTTATGATAGCTAAAGCCTCACCCAGCCATAAGGTTCTGTGCTTGTGGGTTAAATTAAATACACTGTGCCTTGCATATTAATACAGCACAATTAAAATTTCAACACCTGGAGTTCTCAGTACATGTGGTTTATGGGTACAGCAAGCCTGAAATACCTTCTGTTAGGTATTCTTGAATATTGTGTAATGATGGATCCATGGTAAAGTACTTGCAGACATGTGAGAACCTGAGCTCAAATTCTCAGAACTCTAGTCAATTTTGTAATCCCAGTGTTCCTAAGGTAAGATGTAGGGATAGGAGGATCCCTAGAAGCTCACAAGCCAGATAGCCTCCCATACAGAGCAGCAAACATCAAGACATTGCCCCGAAAGATGAAAGACTGAAAGATGAAGCCCAAGACCGAAGATTATCCTCTGGATGGCATTCTTTGCAATGTGGCATGGTCATGCCTACACACATACACACACACAAATCATACATAAACACACACATATATACACACACACATACATACATCATAACTAAAAAAGATTTTTAAAAAGTTGTATAGTTTAAACATATAATAATAATACAAGCATGTATTTAAAAATTAAATAAATATGTAAAATATAATAGAGTATCTCCAACTTTCTATAGTGTGAGAATGGAATAAAAATGCAAGAATCAACTGTAAGAATTGTAAGAACAATAAATAGATGACTGTGTGTGGTTTTATAAAATCTGTTTCAATTGTGTATTATTTGGATATATTAAAAATTTTTCATAGTTTTGACTGACTCTTAAATAAAGGATTTATTGCACTGATCATTATGCATTAACTAAACAAATTATCTCTTTACTATGCACTGGAAATGAAACAATTTTAAAATATGATACACAGTTCCTGCCCTTGACTTCATAGAACAGAAGGGGATGGGCAGGCAAACAGTCCAGTGAACACGATCAAATAACACTGGCTAAACTGGTATTTTATAATGGTCCCTTAAGCCCCTCAATAAGCTAAACACAAGTCTATAAATGTCTAATTTTAAAATAGGAAAGTATGTGTACATATACTTGTAGGGAAGGGGTAGGTTCTGAGATTAGAAATAGAGTTTATTTTCAAACAATGACCTCTATAAACATACTGCATATAGCTTATTTCCCAAAATATCTAGTGAATTCTTTAAGTACATAATACACATACATAAACAGGTATGAAAATTACTGGTAAATATTGTCCTGTTGTATTAAATTCCATTGTTTTCAATTACATACATCTTGGTCGGGATATCTTAATTACTTCAAAGAATGTGCAGATTTTTTAATTCCTCAAAAGCAATAAAAGCTTACTTTCAAAGGCATTCACCAATATCCCAAGTCATACTTTTCCTGAGCTCAGGCATCATTAACCTTTTAGGACTATTCCCAAGATTCCCAAAGATACCTCTATTTCGAAAAAGAGGAGAAGAAAATTAGAGCCATGTTGCAGAATGGAAAGTTTCAGAAGACTGAGAAAAAGGGTAGAAAAGCCATGTTTAGGATCAGTCAGACAAAATGGTTAATTGCTACACTAAACAGAAGACTTTGTTATTGAAGCTGCCATCATCAAGTTAATTCTATGTGTCCTAATTAGATAATAATTCTTAATTTTGGTCATCTGACTAAAATTGTATCCCATTACTCCCAAGAAAAAATGAAAAGAGACTGTAGATAAATCAGAGTTTTCTAATACTGCCAAACAGTACAATCTTTATAAGGGAAATATTTAATTTCAATTATAATCAACAAGTATTTAAATCTAAAACTAAAKGCACCCAGAGTATTGTATGTAACTGGGAATGCCTCTGTTATGGCTTGTTGGAGCACTGAAGAATTTTTATGGCCCTCTCCTCCATTAGACTGAGACCTGTACACACAGTAGATCACTCATTCCCTTCTCTGGCTTGGCAGCTATAGTGCAGCTGATGCACAATTGAAAGAATACTTGGTTTTCTTGAATGAGAACATGTATACATGAAGGCTTAAACAAAACAATGGTACACAGGTTTCACAAAGAGTAGTTAATTAAAGACATGAACAAATCTGAGCTCTAAGGATAATATAAACAACCTGTAAGTTTAAAATTTACTAATTCTTATTTTAAGATCTTTTAGACAGACAATAAAATGTTGAATAAAAGATATTCTCCTCTAACAGATTTTAAACATTTGCTAACAATTGTATGTGTGTCTGTCACAGACATGTGCCTCAGTGTGTTCATGGGAAGGTAAAAGGACAACTTGAGAGAGTAGGCTCTCTTCCACTATGAGCACTCAGCCACTAAACACAGTTTGTCATTGGAAGCAAGGACCCAAACCTACTCACCCATGTCATGGACCTCTGAAAGTCACCTCCTGAGTAAGACTCAGCCAGCATTCACATTTGCTTTGCTATTATTTCTTGTCTTCATATATGGAAAATGTCCAAGTAAAATCTGAGGTTGGTCTTTATATATATATAGGAATGAAACTATCCTACCTGAAGAAAACACCTTGAAAGCCAGAAGGTTGGGGTACACCTTGTAGAACCTTCTTGGGGGATTAAACTGCACTAAGTAAGAAAGGAGCAACAATCTGAAGGTAGAGACATGAGACAGAGGAGGAAGTGTGGAGAAAGCCATGAGAAATTGCCACTTTGAAGGTGAATTTTTTCTCAAGTGAAGCCTAATCTAGAATTCTAAGAGTATTTTTGCAATGCAAATGTCTTTCTTCTCAGCAAACTTCTGGCAAAGTCTGGATAGTGTCTACAGTCTTACATAGTAGTATAATGAAGTCCAAAAGAATCCAAAGAGAAGTCAATTTCCACACTCACGCATTTACTCACAGCTTTGCAATATGACTGCCACCCCCTCAAGACATGCAGGAGTAACTACTGAGTGAACAATGGCTAGGAAATAGTAAATCTTGAGTAAAAGACATCAAAAGTACCTTTAATGTAGAATGACTCACGTATGGAAATGAGTCAATCTCCTTTTTGCAATGCAAGACAATGCAAACCATGGGATGACAATAACTACAGAGATCAATGCTAAATTACAGCATTGTAAATTTACTTTAAAAGATATAACTATCTTCATAAAATTAAGGGAATAAAGTACTTTCATTACAAAACCAATGGAAATGCTGACCTAATGAAATAAAAGCATGTACTAAGTTCATTTGCAATAATATCTACCTGAGTCTAGAAAATTCTTTTAGGCATATGAACTGAATGAACTCTTCTTGCTCCCTGCTCAGTCCACCCTACACAACAACCTAGGACAAAGCCAACAGCTAGCTGATCTTTAAAGTTTTAACATAGACATAATTTATTCAAATATAGAGTATACATTAAATATACCAGAAAAGCACAGCAGTATACTTACTAGGAAGAATGAAACCCACATAAACTTAACTCAAGAGTTTCTAATATCCACTTCTAGGATAAATGGTATCACTGTTATATGCTATAGACCTAGTAATTAGTGTTACATRTACTATCTCACATTTAGTCTCTCCACGAGCAAAGTCCTATCAGTCTCCATCTTATAGGTAAGAAAATGAAGTCTCAAAGGAAGAAAAAGAAGAAGAGAGGGAGGAGGGAGAATTAATCTGTATAAAAAGGGCTTGATAAAATCATTCCAAAACTTTTCTTAAACAGCAACTACAAAGATTACAAAGACATTTTTAGAAAAAGAATAGTCACAGTGGGAAAGGATTTGGAAGCATGCATGTTCCCTAGATGGTTTCAGCACTTGTCTTATATGTGTGTGAAGAAGAGCTTACTAAATTTCTCAAATTGAAATTTACTTTTGATGAAAAGCCATATATTTACAAGAATAACTTCAAAGAGCTGGAGACACAGCTCAGTGGTCAAGAGCACTGTATGCACTGCCAGAAGAGCCAGGTCTAAACCCCAGCGCCCACATCTATCATCTGAAACTCTGATTGCAGCATATATGATGCCCTTTTCTGGTCTACAGGAGCGCCAGGCACACATGTGGTTCACAGACAAACAGAATTAAAACACCTATACACATAAAATAAGAAATTCTTAAAAATATATACATAAACTTCCAAAGACTGAGAGTGGTACAAGGACAGAGAGAGGTGGGTGGGGAGAAGACAGAAAAACAGACATTTTCAAAACAAACACCATGAGCCAGTTTTCAGAATTGGAAACACAGTAAAATCCTGACTAGTGATTATGAAGCCAATTATTAATAGTGTCGTCATGATAGCAACCTGCTAAGCAACAGGCCATTGTAATGATCCAAATGAGTAGAACAATATCTGTTGTTGTTGCTGATCATGTTTGTGCAACAAAATTCAGTCAATCCTGACAGTTATGAACTTATAGTCATAGCCTTTAAAATTTTTATGGTAATATGAAACATTTTTATAAATCTAACATTTTATAAATTTGTACTCAACAAATACAGAATAGTTACTTATGAAATATTTAGAATACATCAAATATTGATATATGATTCTTATCAAAATATGAAATTACACTAAGTTAAATTTTAATTAGGATGGGTATCCCAAAATCATCATTTGCTTAGTTTTAAGGACTTTGTCAATTAAATCTCTCAGTTAAGAATATTCTGTATAAAACAAATTCCATGCCTTACTGAGTATCCATAAATTTGGACTTATTAATTTAAACAAGATGGATGATTTTTTAGCTAATGACATTTTTATCATTAGTTGGACTTTCCACATTGTAAAGAGTACTCCCAACTCTTAAACTTTTGCTAAATAACACTAAGAAAGTGTCTAGGCACTGTGACAAGCAGTGTGAGCAGTCAATAATAAAGGAAAAGAACATTGCTGGTAATGAAATCTGGAATCATGACATCATTAAAGAGAGAAAGGAGATCATTATGAAGTTAATTTATAAGCTGAATGATCTGGGACTCTAGAATATGCCTCTTACAATGTCATATGTAAAGATATAAAATAGTGATAAACAGTTAACCAGGTTACCATCTTAATGAGACTCACATGACTTTTACCTAACACACTCAGAATTCCCATTCAAGTATCCCTTCACCACTGTTGCAGTATTTCACTCAACAATTGATTTATGCTTTAGCAGTTTTAGCAGGTGCTTACAATAAGATAGTAGCCATTATAAAACATCTGTTATTATTTAAACATTACTTAATTAAGTCTGTTTTTTTTTCTATTTGCTGTATTTTAGCTATTGCTACTGTAACCTTTTAAAATGTATTATTTGCGGGTATGCATACATACACATGCATACTCATATACCACAGTGTACATGTAGAAATAAAAAGGCAACGTGTAAGAATTAATTTGCTACCATATTAGCCAGAGAATGAACTCAGATGGTCAGACTCAGCAGCAAGCAATTTACCTACTGAGTCATCTTGCCAATTTTAAAGTTATCAGAATAAATACATCAAAATAATATATCAATTTTTGGCAGTTTGAGTGACAGTCAAAATGTTTACAACTGATAAGTCATGAGCAATATGTACAGCTGGTGAGTCAAACCAGTAAGAAATGTTACTGTGACTAAGACCAATGAAACTGTTGCTGGCTCTAAGTAAATAAGGGATATAATATCATTATGTAGTTCCTCATCAACTCTAGCTTTTAGTAACAAACCAAAATCAATGTGACAAAAACTGAATTGGCCTGTAATTTCACCAGTGAATTACCTCTCCTATACTCTGGAGCAATCAATTCTCCAAATTTAAAAACAGTAACCCGACCTGAAAAAATATTTTTAAACTTTTGGTTCTTACCTACAACTAGATTCTGCTAAGATTTGTCCCTACTTTGTTAAATATTTTCTACTAGTTTTAAGGCTAAGTTTTAGTTCCATGACATCTTAGAGCAGTGGGAATGCTAATGGCTAAAATTATTTGCTTACTAGTAGATGGGTCTAGTTTACCTTAATGACCTTGAAAACTACATTTCCCAAAGTGTTTTGCAAGAACAAGCCCTGCTGGCATACTATTAAAGAGAAATTATTTTTTCTTATTTGCTTTTTTGGCACTGGTAGCCTCTACAACATGGAACTCTTAGGAGGAAGCTTTCAGGGCTGCTAGGGATGACAGCAGAGAGAGTAGCATTGTAGAACAGCAACACCCACAGATGACTGCAAAGTCCAGCCCACTTGGCACAGAACAGAACTCTGGGTTCTGAGGCTCTTCAGACTCACTAGGGGTGCAACTGCTATTCAAAAGCAGAACTGGTAAACTCTGGGTGGCTACATCCTTGTCTTGTTTAGCTGAAGAAGTTCATGCTAAGTAAAATTACCACATTTTGGTGAGTTTCCTTGATTATGTTGTTTGTTTGCTAGTTTGTTTATTTCCCCATTGAATCTAAAGCTCATTGACTCTGTCTGGCTTGCTGTCCTCAAAGTTGCCAGATCAACCTATCCACTCCCCAGCTGGCCTGCCCAGCTTTTGTACATGAGCACTGAGAATGCAAACTCAGGTCAGCGACCATGCAGCACTCTAACTACTCAGCCATCCCCTCATCTCTCCAACAGACTGGCAACTGAACTCAATACTCTCAAGTCCCTCCATTCTGAATTATTTAAATTGGTCTAGTGGCATTGATTAATAGAAGCGCATACCCCAGTATACTCAGTTATTGAAACATTTTACAAACACATACTACTATATTCTATACATTATAGGCTAGCAATAGGCAGTACTAAGCATTTAAATGAAAAAAATTAGTAACATTTCAGATTTTTAAATTTATCAATATTTTAAAAACATTTTCCTTCACTAAAAACAATAAAAGCAGAAATTCAATTAAATAAATTGGATCATCCATTGCATGTTGGCTTAGTTCTACATATTGTGAAATAGTAATTAGAAAGGATGGTATCATGTGAAATTAACTGTAGTCATTAGCATGGGAGAGGTTGCAGAGAAAGCCTAATAAACCAACAGACTAAATGGAAGAAGACGGCTTCAGCTGTGCTTACTAATTCACAATGCTCAGTTTCCAAGCACACCAATTATATGAAATACCGTGTTGAAATATGCTGGTAAAGTTCTATCTTTCTTGATGTCATACTGTGACATGTACTTCATAATGTGAGATGTAGCCCAGAAAATTTTAAAACTTTTAAAACATATTAAAGACTGCATTTGCAAGACTATAAAGAGAGTTATAAATTTGTTCTAAATTTATAAAACTACACAGATGCATTTTGTACAGTTTTAAAAACAAAGAAAACTAGTTTTACAAGTATGGTAATTTTATCAATAAAAATCTCATCATAATAAAAGTAATTATCATTCAATATGAAATGCTATCTCTATACCATGGGTCTTTCAAATATCAAATACTTTCTTGCTCATCATTAGTGTGAGTCCTTTTAAAAAAAATTGATCTAGTATGTTCCTTCCTAAAAGTACGGAAGAAAGGTCAGCATTACAGACATTACAAACAATACAGTCTTCACAGCCATACTGTGAAAGAAAAATGTATGATAGCCATGTTTAACAGTCTCTCCATTTTTTGCCACTAAATAACTGGTGCATCTGAAACTGGGCAAATGAGACCCATGGACAGTCTCATCTTCCTACAAGGCTTCACAGTGGCCCTACGAAAGTATTACTTTTAGTAGTATTTCCATTGTTCCTGATTATTTTCTTCTATATGTAAAGCTTAATTACAAGAACAAATTAACTATATTAATGACATCCTATAGCACTTAAACTTTTAACTATAGTATCTTTGGAAAAAATAGTTTGTTTACAAATAAATCAATTCCTATGTCATGCTGAAATCTAACCCCAAAACACTTTTTATACTCATCAAACAAACCTCTGAAATATATTAATCATATGAATATACCTATGAACTTTGAAAGATGCATTTTTTTACTAAGGATATTTTTATTAGATATTTTCTTTATTTACACTTCAAACGTTATCCCCTTTCTGGTGTCCCCTCTGAAAACACCCTATCCCATCCCTACCCTTCCCCCTGCTCACCAGCCCACCCACTCCTGCTTCCCTGAAAATATTTTATGCTTAGCAGTTACCTACAGCAGTTAGCACTAGAGTCACTCATGAAATGCAGTTCTTATTCTTATTCTTACTAAGACTTAGCCCAGCAAATACCATCAGCTCCTGTGTTACAAACACTAGTACTTTCATTTAACTCTACAGTAACCCTTCCACACCATATAATTCGTACAAATTCCTCAATATGTTAAGAAACATTTTCCATGCATCTCCTAACAGCATCTGCTGACAAAATGTGACACAGCTTGTTGTCATGCTGGCTTCTACCTATTATTTTGGCCACAGTTGCTCTTAAGGACAATAGATCAAAAGAATGTTTGGTTTTCACTACTAAATTTTCAATGCCTGGTGCACACACAAGTCAACAGCTGTGGTGGCCTGCAATACACCTGCACAAGATCAAGACAGTTAGGTTTTCAGCACAGATTGGGGAGGGACTCCCCAGACCTCACCCTACCTGAGGAGGTATTGGCAGTTGGCATCTGCTAAGGAAGAGGTAAACAAGTTTCTCTGTAGGTATGGCTACTAGTAGGTTAACCCTGACACAGTGAATGATTCCATACTCATTTACATGTGTCAGTGTTAAAGGGACTGAGGTAGCTACAAATAACTTGACCAATGAAACAGAAACATGAGGTTGGGAGCAAGGCAGGTTGGTGACTCTGAAAGGGAGTAGAGGTTAATATCTGGGGTAAGGAAGATCAGATAAATCTTACATGCTTGTAAAATGTCCAATGACTAAATAAGAACTATTATTTTAAAATTTGAAATGGCCCAGTATCATGTGTACCTTTGTGATTTGGATACTTATATTTTATTATTTATATATATATATATATATGTGTGTGTGTGTGTGTGAACACACATGTATATATGTGCATGCATGTGTGCCATGCAGTGTGTGGCTGGACAAAGCAACTCTAAGGAGTCATGGTTTTTCCCATTCAGATGATTCTGGGGATCAAATTCAGATTGTTGGGCTCACATGGCAAGCAAGTGCTTTTGCCCAATGAGCCATCCAGTCTAACTTGCATACTTAAATGCTAACGCCTTACCAATGAGATGGTATTCTATCATCAGTAAGGAAAACCACAAGGTAAACTATATACTTGAGATTTATTTGTAGTGAAGTTCCAGTTCTTTTTGGTTTTTTGGGGGTTTTTTTGTTTGTTTGTTTTTTTGAGACAGGGTTTCTCTGTGTAGCCCTGGCTGTCCTAGAACTCACTCTGTAGACCAGGCTGGTCTTGAACTCAGAAATCCACCTGCCTCTGCCTCCCAAGTGCTGGGATTAAAGGCGTGCGCCATCACCGCCCAGCTGAAGTTCCAATTCTTCAATAAAATAAATTCCCATGCCCCAATCTGGATAATTCGTATAATTTACTATGCATCAACTGCATATTAAATATTAGTAGATTTTAACCTTTTAAGTTTTTACAAATGAAAGTACACATAAAAAATTGATATATTTTCAAAGTCATCTATACTATATTTCATATTTCCTAGMTTATATGAACTCCAGTTTGTAGAGCACTATTCTAAAGCTTCTTTAGCTCCAATTTGAAAACTAAATATAGGCTAGCCAGAAACAAGTTACTTAACCATGACACACACAGACTGCATCGGTACAAGAGGATAAGAGTGGCTCGATTACACAGCTGTACTTAAGACTACATGCAATTTATAATAGGTAAACATTTGTTATAAATACATAAAGTGCAAGGCACTTTAACAATCAAATTTACTAATTTCTGAGGATAGTGCTAAGAAATAAATCAGTTGTGAAGAATTATAAGGAAATAGAGATTGAAATTGATACATAAAGGGCACTTGAGGAATACTGTGAGGAAATGAGAGATTAAATGTATAAAATTTAAAAATGTAMTAGCACAAATGGAACTATTGCTTCCATGACTATCTCATTCACAAAACTTCATGTGACCAGTGTGGYTTAACAAAGTACTGTCTTCTCAATAATTGTTAGTGTTAGGTGCAGTTATATGGGTGCTACTATAACTTGTCTATTAATCTACAAAAATTACAGGAACTAGATTGTTGACAGGAGTCAGCAATTGACTACACATATATCACAAAACATGGCAGTTTTTCTCTGTACTCTATTATATCTATGCAGGAAGAATTAACACTCTCCAGACCTTCTGCAAATGCAGGATCCCATGGCTATTTATAAGACAGGTGCTGTGTCTTTACTCAGACCTTAGACTTATCTGAACATTTCTTAAACGTTTCCACAGTGGCTTTTACTGAGATATTTTCTGTATAAAGCAGGGAATTCATCAACTGACCTGAAATCAATTGCCTATTCTAAAAAATTAAATGAAAGATGCTATGAAGCCTACCATCTGTTTCATTAAAAGTTTTAATTTTATGAAGAATTATTTTACTGTTGAAATGCACAATAAGCCAGTAATACTCTTCATAGCACTTTCTTCCCGATCAGAAGCCTGGGGTGGAGAAGAGCTAGCTTGTGGTGCGTAGTATTTAGTTATGTGATYGTAGCTGACCRCTCATGCATTCCCTCTGACTCACAGCATCTACACTGTATTTCATAAGTGTAGAGGTAGGCAGATCAGCATGAGATGTTTAGGAAGAAAAGGGAATAATAATAAGTGTACAGCATGATGGTATCTGACTAAGGACCTGAAAGATTAGCTCTCATTGTTGTCATGATTATTCAGGCACACAAACTCCATCCGCATATACATGGGAAGCAGAGTAAATCTGCAAAAACAAAATGGTCAATAAAGTCAATCAGCCTGGATCTGACTCAAGCAGCCATACTTGTTACTTGTGAATAAAACAAATTACCATTTTCTTTGAATTTTGGTTTCTTCATAACACTAAATGAGAATATATAGTGCTTAATCCCTGACAAAAGTCATTAAATAACAATTCTTTTTCTTCCTGATGCAGAAATTCCCATATTTTATTGTATTATGGACTTCTAAATACTAATGACTCATATCAATACTTTATAATGGTCTAGGACATAACAGCTTTGAAAGTTTTTACAAGACTATTACAGTTATAGACRACATGGGCATGGGCCACAGACTTGTCATCCCAGCATTTGCGAGGTGGAAACAGGAGAACTCAGGACTAGCCTGAGCTACCTCTGATCTCAAGATCAAAACTAATCTAAACCAAAAATTTTAAAACAACCTTTGAACTTAATTCTTACTAATAACTGTGATGCTATTTCCACTTTGTTTTTATTGTATTTTATAGGTGTGGTTACCTTTTTGTACATGTCTATGTGCCACTTGGTGACTACAGAGGTCTCAAGAGGGCATCATCTCATCCTGGAATCAGAGTTATAAATGACTGTGAGCAGATGTGGATGCTGGGAATCTAACCTGGGACCTCTGGAAGTGCTGCCATAAATCTTAACCACTTAGCCATCTCTCTAACCTGTCATTTTTTAATGAAAAMAATTATCTTAAGAGAAAACAATTTATATAAAATATAAATTATATAGCAAAAAGGTATAAATCCAAAAGTTGATAAGTCATCTAGAAAACACATCATTCCATCAAACATGCTTCTTAACTATAATTTTTTTAAGTCCTATGTCAGTGTGTGAGGAGCTGTCTACTATAGCTGTCCACTAGTTTAACGTCTATACATGCGCGCGCGCGCACACGCGCGCACGCACACACACACACACACAGTAAATATTAAATAAAAATTTAATTCCTAGCCAGAACAAAGAACAATATCTGAATACAACAAATATGACTGAAGTATTTGTGTGGTGTCCAAGTTCATTTTCTGCTGCTGTGACTGGAGAGAAAAGGTTACAATCTAACACCGAAGAGAGCAAGGCAAGAACTCATGGTAGGCCAGAGTTGAATCAGAAGCCACCTTCATCCAGACACTTCAATCAGGACTCTCAAGAAAATGCTCCATAGACATGACCATAGGTCAATCTGATGATGACAACCCCACAATGGAGGTTTATCTTTCCATGTGTCTCTAGATTGTGTCAAGTTGACAAAAATTAACCAATATATTTAGGCTTAAAGTAACATAAGAAAAAATTCAAAGAAATGGTTCCAGGTTCTAAGACTTTACTTGGTGCAAAATAGTATAACTGTCTCCAAAACAAGCAAAAATGGACTTCCTTTAAAGATTTTAAAGATTTTATCAGGTTTAAAAAGAAATCACTAGTCTGCCAAACTTCAATAAGTACCTATATGAAAAACAATTTATACTATGTATGCTAAACCTCAGTATAACCAAATCCAAGTTTATTTTTATGGCTCATGTACTCCATCTTTCATGTCCTTAAGAAAGCTGTCCCCTTTTYAGGTACTGGAATTTTAAATTAGAATATAAAGTAAATAATATCAAATTCTTTTTAAAATATTTATAAAGCTACATTTTCCAGGCCTTGGAGAATTCTTCTAAGCTTTTAGAATTTCATTTCAGTTTCTAGTCTAAATGGTAAAGACAGAGACGACTGCAATTGGTTACATAGCAAATCTAAGTTAAAAATCTAGATTGAAAAGAAAATGTAAAAACAAACTACTGTCAACTATCTCAATTTTCATGATGAAAGGAAAGGTAAAAAGTGGCAGGTAGAGATAAGAGAGACAAATTTAGSAGAGGGCAGAGCACTTAAAAGTGGGATAACTAGTGAAGCCCAACTGACCTTTAAAGCACACAATTTAATATGAACACGCACTTCTCAGATTTGGGTCCTTAGTAGTAACTTCTGCTTGCAAATATGACAGATGCACATTAAGTAGCTTCTCTGTATTTCCTAGAAAATGTTAGCAAGTCTCTTGCTCAAAATTCTTGTTTTATAAAGACGGAATTATTTATGTGCATATGTGTGTGCATGAGTATATGAATGTGCAAGAAACGAGTGTCAGACTGCCTGGCCATGTAGTTACAGGCCACTGTGAACTGCTCCATGGGGGTGCTGGGAACCGTGCACTGGTTCTCTGGGATAGCAAGTGCTCTTAGCAACCGAGTCATCACCCCAACCTTCACAATTCCCTTTTAAATGAAAAAACTCATCAATAAAAATTATTCCTTCTCACATTTCATGTAAATCAAGTTGAATTATTATTCTGTATCTATGATCTCCTTAGTCCTTCATGAATTTTAATTCCATCTAAAGGCCTCATCGCCCTTCCATTCCTTTAGTTTTTCTAATTCTCCATAAAATCCATGCTCCTGTTCATCCAATAAGCACTATCCATTAACATTTCCTCTGTGTCGATCTCATCTATGCTTCTGACCACACTCCTCAGACAGCTACACCCTAGTTAATGTATGTCTATATAATAAATATCACTGCCCTTGTATTAAGTATATCTCTAATACATCACTTTATTAAGTACCTGAGGTCCACTGACCCCATTCCCTCCACTTCCTAACCTTGCCACAGGCCTGTGTTCACCAAGCTAGATCACTTACAAAACACTGCTTACCCTCCAGGTTCTGCTTCCTCTGACTTCCAATTGTGAACA
>BDUI01000531.1:194871-206098 GCA_002335545.1 Apodemus speciosus | reverse complement strand
GGTAGCAGGCGTCCTAACACACTGGGTGCCTTGGTGTGCATTAGGCATTCGTAAACCCTTAGGAAATGACGAGGGATCACTGTTGCCAAGCTCTTACACTGTCTGGGCCTGCAGCCCCAGGAACTTCAGCTCCATCTCCACCTTTTACCGTCTAACCACAACAAACCACTTTTTATCTTTGGATTCCCCTCCCCCCCCCAAAGTCTCTGTGTTTTTATTCTCTCCTTCAAAGGACACGCTCCTAATCCATTGGTTAATTCCTACTGTGTTTTACTTAGCACCTGGTGGGAGAGTGTATGTGGGGGGTTATGGTGGGSTCTCCTTGAAGGCCTGCTGTATGAACTTTGGGAAGCTAAAGGAAGCTACTGTGATACAAAATCGATGTTTCTAGCCCTTTGAGGAGGGTGTGGGTTATCTTCYTCATTTATATGTCCATCTCCTAAATTGTAGTACACTTTTTATTTGGAAATGGAAAAGGCACACTTTTCCAGTAACTTGGAAAAGAAAGTCAGCTGAGGTTTCGCTCCGAGTGTGGAAGATCACACTGAGCTGAATCTTGTGTGAAGGAGCTCTCTGGAAAAGTTACCTTCCTTCCATGCAGATTATCCCATATTTCCTAATTAGGCCAAAAAATAAAAGAGAGGCCCAACTGTTCCCTTTCTAATTGAGCTGAGGAAGGTATGCGTAGGAGGCAGGATATAGTAGGAAGGTGCGGTAGGGTCTCAGGAAACAGTTTCTATGGATGAAAAAAGGAAATTCACTATGCCTCCATCCCCCTCCCCACCTCCCTGTTTGCCTTATAACAATCACAAATCCACCTCTAGAATCTCACAGCTGCTCTCCCCCTTTGTGGCTGGTTGTGCTCCACCTCAGCCTCCTCTTGGCACTTGGTAAGACTGGATTCATCTTGGATCTGACTGCGTACTGGTATAAGCTCTGTTATCCACAGGAAATGCTTAGAAAAATATAAGGCGGAGGGCTAGCCAGCCAAATTCCTGGGGCAGTAAACAGTTTCACTCTGAAGCCAACAAGGTGGTATGGAAGGCAGCAAAAATGAGGTGACCCTCCGTCATCCTATTCTTGAAGTAGGTTGGACCAGTTTTTCATTCTTCTGGTCATGACAATTTGATGCTGGGGGGAGGTTGCTTAACTTCTACTCTTCAGCTTTCTCCTATGTACAGTTGGGGTTGGGAATGTACTATTGCTTCGTAGGGTGGTTTGGCAATTAGAAATGAGTTTACATATGCCCAGTCTCTACCTGATGTAGAGTGTATATTAGTTATCATTTTATCATTACTGCAGTGATATTGTCACWGGGGCCAGCAGCTTTCGGGTAACCCCTGAAGGTCAGGCAGCTTATCTGGTTTGATTTAGACTCCTCCATACATCTTCAAAGGACATTTTCTCCTTCCCCCCTGGGGAGAAATTAGCCTAAGGTACAAAGGGAGTTGAGAGTCTGCTCTATGTGTTCTGAGTGTTTTAGAGATGGCCAGAAGTTGATACTAGTCACTGGAAAGCCACTAAGCCACATGAATACTCTGGTCAGGCTGATATAACATGGGGCCTTGGCCTGCTCCCAGGGCTCAGCCTCTGCTCCCTGAGCCCTGTATTTCCTAAGTCCTTTTCTGTCCCGAGTTCTGCCCCTGTCCGCTTGGGCCCAGCACAGCAGACCCTTTGGTCTTTTTGGCTTTCTTGGCCATCCAGCTGCTTTAGCTTCTTCCTGATCACTGGGGGTTAGTATATTGACCCTTCCTGGGTTCAGTTAGTGCAATGGCTTTGTACTAATTGGTCTTGTTGCTCCAAGAAATGTTAGCAGCTCAGTACCTGGACCTTGGAATATGCTTCATGTTTGACCTTTGGTGGCATCCTTTTGTGAGCCAACGCACCTGGCTAAATGTCTTTCAACTCAGAACTTCTGCTGAGTGGAAGTGTTTTGAATAAATGTAAACAGAGAAGGAATTTTGCCTGCAAACTTTAGAATTCTCATCTCACTTGGCTGTAGTAACTGCTTATTACAGAAGGGCTTCTTTGTGGTTGATGATAATAAACAAGGAACGGATTTCCAACAGAAATTTCCCCCAGTCTCCCCTGGGGCATCGGAAGTGCCTGCTTTCTCCTGTGGGCTTCAGAGTCGCGGCCGTGTTGAACAATTAGCCCAGAGGGAAGCCCTGGAAACAGTTGTTCCCTCAAGGTTTGGGAAGTTACAAAGGCTGGGCTGGCAAGCCTGAGAAGGGAGGGATGGTGTGGGGACTGGGGGGCTACTCAGAGGTAGAGAGAGGGGTGGGGGTGGGTCGTTTCCCAGACAGTTTTCAAAGGACAGAGGTTGGTGTGCTTCGCTCTGGGCCTCAGAACAGTGCAAGGCTGCCTCAAATTCTTCTTTATCTGGTACTTTCTCTAGCACATTCCTTTTGGCTTAACAAAGTGTCTTCCTTTCCTGTCTCATGGTCATTGATAACAAGAGCTTGAGGGCTTTTTGCTCCCAGGGTCTGCGTGGAGTAGAAAGAGGAACACGTAGAAGGGGGACTTGTCATTTTAGAGATGTTTCCCGATTTTTATCACACAAGGGGAAACCCGTCCAGTGTGCAGAGAAGACTAAGGTTTTCATTTTTGTCTAGGGGGTGATTGATTGCCTTTCTTTCAAGGGCCTGCTGGAGGAGGTCAGAGTCTTAGAAAGGGAAGAAGCCAGGGAAAGGGAAAGAAGAAAGAGAGAGATTTACGGCCTCCTGCATCACAGCTTTTATGTCGCATAACTATTCCCAACACTGGAAGTTCATGACACGCTGAGAAACAGCTCTGGAATACAGAGCAGTGATCTGCATGCAAAGAGGAAATTACACAGTCCAGCCTCTGCTCTGCCTGCTGCAGAGTGCGCACACTCAGCCCAYGACGGACACAGGTTCCAGGGGCTGCTGGGCATGAGCTGGACCACCCAGCACCACTTACACCATGCTGAGGGTGGCTGACGATGCTGTTTATAAAGCATTGTTTCAGCAAACAGGCTTTTCTGTTGCTCCTTCTGCATCTGCCCTCTCCACTCCAAATGTGGAAGCCTTGGGCATCTCATGCCAAAGAGCAATGCACTATTAGAGCCTCTGCCTCCACCCCCCCTTTGATAATTGAAGATCTTTTAAAATGTTTTTGTCTTCCATTTTTTTTTTTTATTCCATATGGGCCCTTAGGTAACATGACCCAGTGTGGCCATTAAACGGCCCTGCTTACAGTTGGATTGCTGGGTACAAAGCAAATTTATGGTTGTTTATTCTCTCCTCCTATCAGCTATTAGTGCCTAATCATATGGTCTATCGATCATGAGATTAATCGCCTGCCCATAGAGGCGGCGGGTCTTGTGGAATGCTTCCCTGCACCAGAATGAACTTCAACCTTTTATACAAACTGGAAGAGTCAGAGCCATCATTCACTGCCTGGAGCCCCGGGAGGTAAATCCCTGCTTCTCCAAGCAGTGTTCTCTTCACTTCCGTCCCTTGTGTAAAACTTCAGTGCATTGATGCAGACACGCACGGAGCCTTTCTGAGGCATCCTGTACACAATGACATAAGCTGCAAATATGTGGGCTTTATTATTACACGAGGCCCACAGTGCTGCATAATTAAAGATCTCTCTGCATTTCTATTATAAATTCTCATTTTGGAAGATTTATAGCTGGGCTTTTACATTTTTCTCAAGCTAAGGCTTTCTGAGAGTGTCGTGATCAGAGTTCTATTTTCTCTCTCTCTCTCTCTCTTTTTTATGAAATGTGTTTCTTTGAAGATAAAAAGTAAACTCCAGAAGCCCCATCGTAGAAGTATCAGCGTACAGAGGTTAGCCATGTAAAGAGTAGGTACTCTGTGCCCTAGAGTGGCTTTGCCGACCTTTGTCTCTCTGCAGTTATGAGGGACGGAAGCCCTGTGGTGTCTTGCTGTGTCTGGATGTCTTGCTCTGTGTCTGTAACTCCATGGAAAGAGGGCTGGGATCGTACACCATTGATCTCTTTCCAGCCTTGCTTTGACTTAGCCTAGCTTTCTCTGTGTGAGCCCCGAGCTTGTTCAGTGAATGGTCCTCAGTAGGGACTAGGAGACTTACTTCCTTGTGTTGACCCTGCCTGTGAAGACAAGGGTATACAAGTTTAGGTGACTCTCTGCAGTCTCTGAAGACAAGTTCCCTGATCAACAGAATGAATATATGTTCATTTTGGTCTGGACTGGTTACCGGCATTCTGTGAGTTGAATGTTACCAGAATAGTGCCTTCACATGTTTGATTGGAACATGTCAATGGAGTCGGCCATAACCTCACTGTTCCCTATTAATCATGTGTATCAGCGGCATGCTTTATCTTACCAACACCATCCTCAAGCAAGTACAATTTCTTCTGCTATTTTCTCATAACATGATCCTTGGTTACTAGGGTTTGAAGTCTGACATTCAGGCTACTAAGTGATGCCTCTGGCTGTCACTTTAATCCTCTGTTCCAGTCCTGTTAGCCTTGAGAATCTCAGCTATTATTTTTTTGTTTTGTTCTGTTTTGTGGTCCAGATAAACAGTAATGGACGATCAATTTGTTTTCTCTGTTTTGAAGTAAAGAAGTATGTATAGTTGAATACACTGAGCCATTGCAGAGAGGGTGAAACGGTTTTGTGTGACTAGTTGGTTGACAGTTTAGTTTGTGTGGTTGCTTGGTGGGTCAGTGTGGAGGACCTGTTTGAGGTTTTGATATGCTAAAAATAGCTCCCAGATCTTTCTGACTTTTTTTTGGTGTGTAGAGTTTGGAGACTCAGCACTTAGTTTATTCTTTCACAAGCTGTTGGAGCCCTTGTCTGTCTACACTCGCCCCTTATTAGTTTGTAACTTCCTCTCACTGGTAATGTGATATAGTCTCTGTACAATCTGTCTCTTGCTGCAGTAAGATGAAGAGAGCTCTCTCATATGAATTTACCCAGAAGCCTGATAGCCATAGTTTCTTTCTATAGTCAAGAGCATTTTGGAAGATTTGCTCTAAAGCAGTGATTCTAAACCTGTGGGTCATGGTCCCTTTGAGGGATTGAATGACCCTTTCACAGGGGTCATCTAACGCCACTGGAGAACACAGTTATCTATACTATAACTCATAACAGTACCAAATTACAGCTATGAAGTAGCAACACAATTTTATGGTGGGGGGGGGTCACCATAACATGAGAAACTGTATTAAAGCGCCACAGGATTAGGAAGGTGAGCCACTGTGCTACAGGWTTGGAAGTCAGTATGATAGGATTCTTTCTTTTGGCTCAACTCAATCTGTCAAACTCAGGTTACTTGTGAAAATTTTAACTTGCACATTTAAATACATACATTTAAACAAAGCCCATTAAAGATATGTACTGTAGAAGTACTCTGCTTATAAACTACCTTTTACTTGAAGCTTGACCTATCATGCTTAAGTCAGACAAAAGTAAGGGCTTTGGAAGATGGCAGGCCAGTTGGTCTTCATGGTTGCATGAATAGTTTGGGCTCTGGGCTTGGACTGGCTTCGGTTTTCTCTGTGACTTCCTTATCTGTCAGTTCTGAAGATGCTGAGAATACCTGGCATAAACCTTTATTTTCTTGCCTATAAAATGGGATAATGCTTTGTTCTGAGGAATGAATGAGAATGACTCACACAGAGGACATGTAGGCCAGGGAATAAATAAGGAATATTCATCGTCATTTAGCAGGAATATAATTAAGCTGTATTTCTGAGCTTGGAGGTCTTTCTTTTCTGACAAGAGCCAGTTCATCATGTCTTAGGCAACCCGGYGGTTCACCGTTGCTGGCATGTTAGCATATTGATACCAAACTAAGTCTGGGTCAGCATGGCACACTCTAGCCCAGAATCCCTGGACTCAAGCAGTCCTCCTGCCTCAATCTACCAAATAGCTGTGACGATGAGTGTGCCCCCCATGCCCGGGGAGATTTTTCATTTAAAGAGCATAACTGTATATCTCATRAAGATGTCCCATATTTGCTGATTTCTCACCCATGCCTCCTGGAGGGTCTGCTCTGGTACTTCTTGCTTGCCATCATATGCCCCAAATGTATTGCTTTCCATGTTTCTGAAAACACACTAAGACCTAGATCTAATATAATGACTATTTCCCTTACGTTTTCTTCCCTCAGATCAATCTCAATTCAAGTTTCACTACAGAAATCTCATGAGCCAGGGTGACATCCATTGTTATTGCATGCTGGTAAAAGTATGAATGTGACTGTTGGGCTGGCAAGATGTCTCAGCAGAGAAAGGCACTTGCTGCCAAGCCTAACAACCCTAGTTCAACCCCATATTCCTACATGGCGGAAGGAAAGAACAGATTCCTTAAAATTTGTTCTCTGACTGCCACACACATGCTATGGCCCGCCTGTCTGCACATGCAGACACATAGAACACATACACAATAAATAAATAATAAGTGAATAAATTGAATAACTAAAATTAAAGTAACTTCATTGAGAATCATAACATTTTCAAAATCTGTAAACTCTGGAGGAATCAGAGCTGGAAAGCTTCTGAGAGGTCACCTGGTCCTAGCCCCATTTTACAAATAAGAAACATGCCTTTGGCCAGAAAAAAAAAAAATCAGGTTTGAATGGAGACTAACCCATAGGATGGCTTTTTAATTTGCATTCTCACTGGAATCTCTACTCCGTTGCTCTGTTATGATTTTGTTCCTTTTGCAGGACTTGTATGTATTTATTAGACACCATTGAGATGTAGCGCTGGGCATTACTTTTGTGGCAAAAGCTCTGAGGCTATAATCATTATTAATGGATTYCATTATTTGGGAGAGCGTTTTTTACAGACTACAGAGGATTCATCGCATTGATCTATTGTGCCACGTTTGTATTATACCAGGTAGTTTAAAATGATATTCTCTTAACCGTTAGGCTAAAACATTGTCCACTGTTGGCAGTTATCCCATCATGAGACCGTCCTTTTTGCCACCGAAAATACATAGTTCTGCTGAAAGGAGCCTTTTGACCGGTCCCCAGTGCCCTGAATGTGTTTAAATCCCTCACTACTAAAATGGGGGGATTACGGCTGCTCTCATTGTTCTAAAACAAACTTCCCTTTGGACGATAACAGCAGCGGTAAATCAGATGTTGAAGAAAGTACCAGCTTAACTTCAGTTTGCTTTAAAAGGGTTTCCTCTTTAATTGACAAGTGTCATGTATAATAGAGCACGGTAGCTCACATAGAAAACCTTGTGCTGGGCTGCCTGCTGGGGCTGCAGTTCTTAATGAACATACAAGTGAATACACTGAGGCAAAAAATTAAAGCTCCCCAACTGCGGAGCATTCACCCTGTTCATCGTGGTCAGCCTGGTGATCAGCCACACTGATCCCGCCGTGACTTGTCTTGGGCATGTGGCTTGTGTTGCTTTCAGTGCTGGTATCTCTCCTGGTGGTGTTTGGAATGATAGACTTGATTCTGATGTCAAAGGATTAGGCAGACGAGGTTGTGTTGTTTGTTTTTTCTTTTTTAAAACATAAATANTCCGTTGCTCTGTTATGATTTTGTTCCTTTTGCAGGACTTGTATGTATTTATTAGACACCATTGAGATGTAGCGCTGGGCATTACTTTTGTGGCAAAAGCTCTGAGGCTATAATCATTATTAATGGATTYCATTATTTGGGAGAGCGTTTTTTACAGACTACAGAGGATTCATCGCATTGATCTATTGTGCCACGTTTGTATTATACCAGGTAGTTTAAAATGATATTCTCTTAACCGTTAGGCTAAAACATTGTCCACTGTTGGCAGTTATCCCATCATGAGACCGTCCTTTTTGCCACCGAAAATACATAGTTCTGCTGAAAGGAGCCTTTTGACCGGTCCCCAGTGCCCTGAATGTGTTTAAATCCCTCACTACTAAAATGGGGGGATTACGGCTGCTCTCATTGTTCTAAAACAAACTTCCCTTTGGACGATAACAGCAGCGGTAAATCAGATGTTGAAGAAAGTACCAGCTTAACTTCAGTTTGCTTTAAAAGGGTTTCCTCTTTAATTGACAAGTGTCATGTATAATAGAGCACGGTAGCTCACATAGAAAACCTTGTGCTGGGCTGCCTGCTGGGGCTGCAGTTCTTAATGAACATACAAGTGAATACACTGAGGCAAAAAATTAAAGCTCCCCAACTGCGGAGCATTCACCCTGTTCATCGTGGTCAGCCTGGTGATCAGCCACACTGATCCCGCCGTGACTTGTCTTGGGCATGTGGCTTGTGTTGCTTTCAGTGCTGGTATCTCTCCTGGTGGTGTTTGGAATGATAGACTTGATTCTGATGTCAAAGGATTAGGCAGACGAGGTTGTGTTGTTTGTTTTTTCTTTTTTAAAACATAAATAAATATGATAAGCTCTTTGAGACTCATACAGTTGCCTTGCATCGCGGTGGTTTGCATGGGCTCTGGGCGACTTGCTGAAGTCCCTATGCTCCCTTACTTTGTTATCCCTTCTTGCCTTTCTTCTGCTTCCCAAAGAGAACACAACTGGATTTTACAGGTGATGTTTACAGCCATCCAACACACTTGAATAAGCACTTAGAATAATGTCAATAGAGGAAGGGGAAAGGGCATATTATTATCAAATTAAGTAATGGCTGGGCAGTGATATTTTATTTATTAAAGCATGTCTGAGCAGCGCTGGGAGAATGTACTCTGCTTCTGAAGAGCACAGATTTGAGAGGAATGTTGAGTTTGGAAACGTGGCAGCCTGCAGCCCTGTGTATGGTTTAAATTAAACCTTTTTTTGGAAAGCAGAATAGCTTGAGGCCACATTTAAGGGGAAAGCTACAGCAGAGTGAGCGGGCTGTGGTTTTTCTTTCACTCCGTCAGCGGCCCACTTTCCCTTGTTTTAACACAGAAAAAAGACTTTGGACTCCTTCAGACCAACCACATAGCCTCTCTGCTGACCACAAAAAGGAAGCTTGGCGTAGAAGCCATAGGATTAATACCCACTGTCTCTTAACCCAGTGGAGTGTGAAACTTTGTAAGAGATTTCTCTGGTCAGGCTGACACTGTGGTTGGACTTTAAACATTTTAAATCAAGCACAACTTTGAATTGCATTATGCCACAGCGCTCTGTAAATTGTTCTCTGAGATACCATGTTAGAAGTTATTTACACGAATCCCCAGGTTTCAGAGGAATAAACCGCTAACAGCTTTGTGTATCTTACAGAGAAATAAAAGGAAAATTAAAGATGTGTCTGTGACAGATTAGCTCAGCTGAGGCAGGGGAATCACAAGCCATCAGACCTGATATTTCTTAAGCAATGAGACTATAGTTTCATGACAGAAAAGCCTTCCCATCTTTCAGAGTAGTAAGATTGAGAGTGTGAGTTCTATTAACCACTTACCAGCTTTATTAATTAACCACATTATTATTATTATTATTATTATTATTATTATTATTATTATTATTATTATCATTGTGGTGGTGGTAGTAGTAGTGGTAGTGGTGGTGCCCACTACTGAATTCTGGGTAAGCCTACTTCCCCTGAGCAATACCCTTAAGGCCGACCACGTTTCTAGTTTTCAACTAGAAAAATATTTTATTTTTAATAGAAACTCGTGTTTCTTTAAAAATATGTTTGCACCGCAGAGAGTTCTACTTAATATACTGGTCTACTCAGATGTTAGAAATAGTTGCCTCTGTGTCTTGAACATTAATTTTAATGACTGGAATCTTACCACCCTGATTAGCTAATCATTTATTTGCACAAAGCAGTTCTGAAATTGCTCAAAGCAACAAACAGCCTAAAGCCCCATGTAGTTGCTTTTGTATTTACTATTGTAACTCCTTTGGGTTAATATATTTTGAAAGAAATACTTGTAATTTATATTTTGTCCAGCTGAATTAATCAGCTTTTACAAGTGCATAAGATCTTCATTCTTGTTTCTGTTTAGCAAAGAAACTAATTGATTTGAAAAGTTCTAGAAAGAAAATCCCTATTTAGGTTTCAAAACTTCCAGTAACCATAGAGTTAATCTCTGATTAACATGTAATGAGGGCTTCATTAGAGAAATTGGTCTGTTCAAGACTTCCCTTGTATGAAGAAGTACAGTTGTCATCTTGCCTGAACACCCCAACACTGTTTAAATACTTTGCCTGTGAGCTGCCCATTTATTGTGGTTTGTTTGCCCAGGTGTCTTCAGAGCATCTGTTCTGTGCCTGCCTGAACTTCCTAGCCATCCGGAAGTAGTTGCCTTGTGTCTGATCCTTCTCATCTTGCTCAAATTATACTGTAACTAATTGAATCCATTGGTCACTCACTGTTTTGTTTTCCTCAGTCTTCCTCTCAGAGGAATCATTCCATAGGACCCTATATGCACTAGTCAAGAAAATGACAACCGAGTTACCAAGAATGGCATTAGAGGTAACCTAACCCAGAATGATGCTGTTCAGGACAAAACATTGTAAGCATTCTTACATGTGAGAATGAGCTACTTAATTAGGCCATGGYGGAAGCCATGGATGATGTTGAGCGGCAGTCTCAGCAAGCACGAGAAAAGGGGAGGGAAGGGAAGGCTGACCTGAAGGGTGACAGGYGACGGGTGACAGGTGATGGCCTCCTTCCTGGCTCTCCTTGGAATCGGTTCTGCCAGCTGCAGGTTGAGTCCAGCGCGTGCTTTTCTCTGTCTGGCTTGCAAGGACTCTGTGATGCCTACTTGACTAACTTTGTGTCTTTGGCTGTGTTTGTAACACCCCCAGCACCTCAGCTTTTTAATCTCTGAAGTGGAGGTGTTGATGATCTCTTTGTTCTGCCCATCTCTGTGGGTTGTTAAGGGAATAAAACCAGGCAAGATAGATGAAGGTCTAAAGTGCCGTGTGAAAATACGTGGCAGCCAGGATCTTTGTAGATGAAGACATTTCTTCATCAAGTCAGCGTGAGCTATTCTGTAATGGGAAGTGTCCCACGCTGGGAGGGAGAGAGAGGGTTGAGATCCCTCTCTCCAGTAYAGGATTTACACTTCTGGACAAATCATTGGGACCCTGTATCCCTCTTGTCTCATCCCTGAGGTCACCTCAGGTAGCAGTTCTCACAGTATCATGGCAAGGGCAGCACAGCTCTGTCACTTGGAARTTTTCTGGAGATGCGTGTTGCAAGCCCCTTCCCGGGTACAGAAGGGCAATGCAGGAGAGGTGGGGCCCAGCACTCTGCCTTGTAAGGAGAGTTTGTGGGATTCTGAATCAAGCTCTATTTCCAGGGTATGCTGCG
>BDUI01000531.1:178849-193039 GCA_002335545.1 Apodemus speciosus | reverse complement strand
TGGCACTTGAACACACTATGAGAGCAGCTGAGGTTTGATCATAGCTTGAGACTCTATAGATAGATAGTTAGATCACATATGCATGTATATTTGTATATATTTTGTGCACAAATCATATATACTTACATTCCTAAATAGTTTGAGTGCTTACTGCACTGGGACACTTTGATAGTAATTTGCGTTCTTAGTGATATGACAGGAAAAAAGATTAAATTATGTTTCTGCATGCAAGAATAATAGTAACAAATGACAGATTTCTCTCCAAAATGAGTGCACATGAAAACCAAGTCGTTAAAGTGGCAGATGTGAGCAGCTTTACAARCCGATGGTCATACAGTTCTGCATTTGTAAAACCCTTACAAAGGATTTCATCGAGCATTTCATATCATCTGTAAACAGGAGTATCTTCTTCAGAACCAGATCCATGCAAAGCTGTATGTGTTATAAAGGTGTAGTGGTCTTGGATATCTGTGAGTTTRGGCCTCCCAGAGAAGGCCCAGTTGGAAGGAAAGTGACTGGAGCAAAGGAATCTCTGGAAGCCTTGTTCTGTGCAGCCTCTGATACACTCGTGTCTGGGGCCTGAGACTTGCTTCTGGAGTAAAGGGAGGACTTCAGGGTGCCAGACCACATTTCCTGGAACAAGACCTGGAACAATCTGTGAGGACAGTTCGGAAATCTGCCAGGAAACTTTGGATGGTTCAACTCTTCATGGTTTTCAAATGCAGAGAGTTAGTCTRGGTGTTCTGAAATCTTCTATGGCCACCTGGGTGGGATGKCTGTATCCCTTCTGTACTGGGAAGTGATCTAGCACAGGTCYCAAAGCCACCGACAATGTCCTGTACAAGCTTAGGGTAGCACAAAAGATGGTGGCAGAAGGTCAGCCAGTTTCCTTTCCACTGCAAGGAAAAACAGAACTTCCAAGCAGACCCCATTTAGGGTGGACCATCTTGTTAGCCAATAGGGCTGTATTAGGTGTCTGTAGTGTCTGCTGCCACAGCAGAATAGAGTAGAAGGCCTCCCCCCTCCCCCRACACAATCCATAACTCTCTTAACCTTTATTATTCTTTTGCATGATGTCTAGTGTTTGCAAATGGCAAATGGCTGAAGAAAATCAGAGTGAAAGTTTATATAAAATATTTATAACCTAAAGATCTTTTATCTAGTGTCATTCAAAAGATAGAGAAGTGAAAAATGTATCGTGAGTACATTATCAAGAGTACATTATAAATTTAAATCTCAGATTGAATAATACCAGCTGCTAATGTGTGGAGCTTTGGAAATGAGTCACTTTTGAATCTCAAGAATTTACTGCATCAGGTCAGTTACACTTAAGAAGGAAGTGCCTTTAAAAAAAATCCTATACCGGAATCCAGACTTACATTAGTAGGCATTAAAAATCAAATATTTGACCTAATATTTATGTTAGGATGCAGTTACATAGAAATGAGATGTAGGATCTGAGACATTTTATGAAAAGTTTCTCCAAAAATATCAGGTACTTTTGGTCATATGCAGAGTACATCTGTGACTAAGATTTATGTGTTTTGTAGTYGTAGAGTCAAGTTATGTGACTGTTGCTGTGCAGTTCTAGCTCTGTTCCTTTCCCAAATATTTATTTATTTGGGGGAAGGGTTGGAGCCCAAAGTCTTTTTAAATGTCAGGCRAGCATTCTCCACTGAGCTGAGACTTATATTATTTTTAAAACCAAGAGCTACCAGTTGGTTTTTAAGAGAGCATTTGGTGTCATAGTATTGATAAGGCATTTATTTATCATAGTGTCTAGACTTCCAGTCACAATGACTAGTGGTTACTATCATTATTATCTCTTTGGTATTATCCTATGTCCCAACTATGCTTATRCCYTTTTTTGGTGCCAGAATGCCTTCCGTCTCTTCGTAGGTAGGATGTGGAGGCAAAACCAGAATCAGTGTGCCAGTTAAAAAGCCAATAGTCAAAGAAAGGAGAGAGATCTCTATGTGCAGACATGGCTATATGTGCTGGATATCTGGATTCTGTTGCGCAAAACCAAAAATATTTTGTCCGATATAGTGCCTTGTTTTCTAYGATGCCCAGTATATATATCTAAAACGCTAATTTATATTTTATGTAGATGACTGTTGACTGCATTTAGGGATGTATACCACATGCATGACTTTGGTATCCTCAGGAGAGCATCAGGTTTCCTGGAACCAGAGTTTCTGGGGTTGTGAACCACCATGAGGGTGCTGAGCACCGAGCACTAGTCCTCTGTGAGGATGTGGGTATGGGGAGCCCTTGTCCTAATGCTAATTCTACATTTGRGTGTTTGGTGTTCTCTCTTRGTGCTTTGTAAAAAATCTACGCACAGTGTTCCTGGTTTCTTTGCCCTGAAGAATCTAGAAATAGGAATTTTATGAGAATCATACAATGTTTTAATGCTTTAAGTGATTGCAGCTGTGTCTTGAGAATACTGCTGACTATAAGAAACAGAGAAATCTTCATTTATCAGTAGTTTAAACAATGAATTATTTTTTCTTGTATAACAGTGAATCTGAAGGTTAGTCATTGTTGCTTTATTTGCTCAGCTCTGTCAGGAATCCTAATTTTTACGTCCTACCATTCTTTTCTCTTTGATTAAAAACACCCAAAACGCTTGTGTCATTGTATGGCCTCCATCATATCTCCACAGCAGGATGGTGGGGAGAAGGCTGAACCAGCTTCCTTTRCTCCATTTATCACGAAGTAAAAACTTCTCTAGAAACTACACAGTAGATGCCACTTTATCTTGGTTCATTCTGGCTAGAATGCAATTGCAGCTTCTGCAAGGGAAGTTGGACAGTGACTGTCTATCTTCTAGTCTCACTGGTAGAGGCAGTGGGAAAGCTGCAAATGGCTGGTATGCTGTAGTTGAGCAGTGTCTGGTGACGTTGCAACTAACTGAATGTGAAAGTCAACACCAGTGCCCAAAGAGCGTGCAGCCTCCAGGATTACCCAAGCCCTCTTCCAGATTTTGTCATTATAAAGAAAAATACTATTGAGGCATGAAAGGAGAGAAGCAATCAGAGCATTATTTTTAACTAAATTACTTTGCATTATATAAAATAGTTTCTTCCCCAAATGAACAAGTTTAGAGGAAAATCATGTAAATGTATTTCTTGGAAACTTTTATTTACAGTTTTAGTAGAGAAGCTACAGAGGAAAAAGCATTCGATGTTTTCTGTTTTGCTATGTTATATCTGAATTTCCTTAAATGTACATTTTTAAACCATGGATAAGCGACATTTTCTTTAACTATTTCATCCTAAAATAAATGTGTATATATAGATACTAAATGGTATCTGATTTTATAACCTCTATTGGAAGGAATTCTCTTCTGTATTTAGCTGAACATTTCACTCAAACATGGAGAAATTCTCCCAASATGCTTTACAAAAGTGGCCATTTTAGGCTGATTAGAACCGTACTTCCAGGCATGGATGTCATTGGAATGCTCATGAAACAAGTGTATACTTAGCTAATTAAACTCGACAGCTATGGAATTTGAAGAACTCTTAATCACAGCCAGGACTGCACTAAAGGGAAACCATACCTGTTTGACTAGAGTACTCCTACTTGCACGTAATATTTCTGTTTACACCTTTCTGCCACTTATGTTGAGTTAGCTGTTCTTTAATGCCCTTGACAAATTCAGAAAGTCACCAAGTGTAGATAAATTGAAAGAATATATTCCTCAAATTTGATCTTGATCACTTCTTCTCAGGGCTATAAATTTGTGTTATCATGACCTGAATGTTAATAAAACTTRAACTCCAGGTCACCATTAGGGTTGGTCCTCCATGCCCCAGGGTGTCAAGTGTCGAGTCTGTGAGTTGGCTGTTTGGTGAATCCACTTCACAATGGACACAGTATATAGTCACATGGTAGGTTCAACTAGTTAGTAAAGGCTCTGGTGATCCTAGGATGATTGGATCATCAAAATAGAGAGGAAAAGGCAAACATGTTTATCAGATCCGAACTTAGACAATGCTTTTAGAATTATATCATGGGATAAATATGTGTAGACCAGCCCACTGTACCAAGCAGTCTACTTAGAATAACAGTGAAGATCAAGGACAGAACAGTCTTGAAATCTAATTTATGGTAGAATTGTAATCAATTATTTGGTGTTTGATGAGGCATAATTTATAGACAAGGAAGAAAACGAAAGTAGAGGGACATATTTGCATGGGAAATACTTGTATTTCCATCTAGTCTAGTATATACTGATCGATAAGGCACTCTGCTTGGTGTACTAACACTGTCTCTAGTCTTCATAATGATATATAAACTAGTCCCTGATGCCCAATTTCTTGGGTCTTTGTGCCAAGTGCCTTTCCAAAGTTGCTAATTGTACACTTTAGAGTTGAGTTTTGAATCCTGCCTCGTCTGTGTTCCATACTCATTTCCTCTCCACCAGAAGGTCCACCCACACTGAACAATTGAGAAGAAAACTAGCAGATGGACTTACATGTGGGTAACTGTATGATGATGTCCTTATCAAAGGAACAATGCTTTAGGATATGGACTTGTGCTCTTAATTATACCTGGTGAAAGAATCCTGAGCATCTCCCTATAGGTTGTCCCAACACAAGGAAGCTGGNTAAATGTATTTCTTGGAAACTTTTATTTACAGTTTTAGTAGAGAAGCTACAGAGGAAAAAGCATTCGATGTTTTCTGTTTTGCTATGTTATATCTGAATTTCCTTAAATGTACATTTTTAAACCATGGATAAGCGACATTTTCTTTAACTATTTCATCCTAAAATAAATGTGTATATATAGATACTAAATGGTATCTGATTTTATAACCTCTATTGGAAGGAATTCTCTTCTGTATTTAGCTGAACATTTCACTCAAACATGGAGAAATTCTCCCAASATGCTTTACAAAAGTGGCCATTTTAGGCTGATTAGAACCGTACTTCCAGGCATGGATGTCATTGGAATGCTCATGAAACAAGTGTATACTTAGCTAATTAAACTCGACAGCTATGGAATTTGAAGAACTCTTAATCACAGCCAGGACTGCACTAAAGGGAAACCATACCTGTTTGACTAGAGTACTCCTACTTGCACGTAATATTTCTGTTTACACCTTTCTGCCACTTATGTTGAGTTAGCTGTTCTTTAATGCCCTTGACAAATTCAGAAAGTCACCAAGTGTAGATAAATTGAAAGAATATATTCCTCAAATTTGATCTTGATCACTTCTTCTCAGGGCTATAAATTTGTGTTATCATGACCTGAATGTTAATAAAACTTRAACTCCAGGTCACCATTAGGGTTGGTCCTCCATGCCCCAGGGTGTCAAGTGTCGAGTCTGTGAGTTGGCTGTTTGGTGAATCCACTTCACAATGGACACAGTATATAGTCACATGGTAGGTTCAACTAGTTAGTAAAGGCTCTGGTGATCCTAGGATGATTGGATCATCAAAATAGAGAGGAAAAGGCAAACATGTTTATCAGATCCGAACTTAGACAATGCTTTTAGAATTATATCATGGGATAAATATGTGTAGACCAGCCCACTGTACCAAGCAGTCTACTTAGAATAACAGTGAAGATCAAGGACAGAACAGTCTTGAAATCTAATTTATGGTAGAATTGTAATCAATTATTTGGTGTTTGATGAGGCATAATTTATAGACAAGGAAGAAAACGAAAGTAGAGGGACATATTTGCATGGGAAATACTTGTATTTCCATCTAGTCTAGTATATACTGATCGATAAGGCACTCTGCTTGGTGTACTAACACTGTCTCTAGTCTTCATAATGATATATAAACTAGTCCCTGATGCCCAATTTCTTGGGTCTTTGTGCCAAGTGCCTTTCCAAAGTTGCTAATTGTACACTTTAGAGTTGAGTTTTGAATCCTGCCTCGTCTGTGTTCCATACTCATTTCCTCTCCACCAGAAGGTCCACCCACACTGAACAATTGAGAAGAAAACTAGCAGATGGACTTACATGTGGGTAACTGTATGATGATGTCCTTATCAAAGGAACAATGCTTTAGGATATGGACTTGTGCTCTTAATTATACCTGGTGAAAGAATCCTGAGCATCTCCCTATAGGTTGTCCCAACACAAGGAAGCTGGYTAGTCCCTGAAGGCAGTCCATCCAAGTGTATTCACTGAGCTCTTCCTTTGCTGGCACTAGAAAGATAATGCTCATGTGCTTGAAAACTTACTTCTTTTCCCACATGACTTTTCTAATGTTCTGTAGTGAGGGAAGTGCCCTGAGAAATGTCTTTCAGCAATACATCAATCTGTATGTGGAAGGCTAGGTAAGTGTGCTCATTTCTCATCACGTACTGACCTGGAGTTAGATGTCAGGTTTTAGAATAAGCTTACTTTCCTCCAAAGGAGGCATTTTCTTTGTAGAGTCATTATGGTATTTTGTAGCTATTAAAATTTGCTATCTTCATGATTGGCTGTACACTGGAAAGGATGAAATATTTATTAAGGTCATATCACTCTTATGTACAAGGKAACAGAGAGTGATGTTTATGCTCTGCTTCTGGGCAGTATTTCTGCTGGTGCATTTATGTCTGTAGATGTTATTGATTATAATTAAGTCAGTCTACATTGTCTCTTGGAATTTACATGAGTTTAAAAATCAATCCCTCACATATTAATTTGGAATGGTTTGAAAGGATCTTAGTATAATGATCAACTTTTCAACTATTAATCCTGCTGTTTTTTGAGTCCTGAAGAGTGTGATTTCTCATCAAAACATTTGTAGTGCTTAGATGATATGATCTGTTTAGTTTTCTTTAGTTTTATTTCCTCTATCATCAAACTTTTGAAAGACCATCATAGTTATCTTTTGTCCAATAGATGTTTAAGTATGCCTTGTCAAATCATGAAGATTATTTAAATTCCCTATCAGATTCTCTCTGCATTTGTACATTTCAGGTACACTTCATAAGGTTATGAGACTCTGTACTGTTTGGCATCTCACATACACTTGATGGATTGGATGGGGCTTTGAGCACAGTACTAAGAAATGCTGCCGGAGCCTTACAGGAGATTTCTGTAACTTTATGTGCACATTTTGAAGCAGATTAGACAAATATATTTATAGTAGATATCGGGGCACTAACAACCATGCAAGTTTGTGAAGTCAATCCATACAGACAAAGAAAAGAAACATTTACTAATCAGTGTGAAATCCAGTGGTGAGGTCCTGAAGAGCCAGTGCTCTGTGCAGGCCTGAGATTGATTTATATTTATGCTGTTTTCCTTGAGAACTTATTTCAGGGGACATCTATTATACTTCTGCCCAAGTGGACCACCTCTGGGTGTACATGTATACTCTACATGTGAATTGAGAAATACAACTGAAAAGGTAATAGTTCTGATATGGAAAATTCTGCAGTAAAGTGCCCTTTTATTTCAGTGATGGAGAAATAGAGAGTGTTATTTAAACACGAACTCATACTAAATACACAGCCATCTGAGCCTTTATTTAGAATAGATTTATTTCCTCAAACAAGAGACTTGTGGAGATTATGGGCAGAGACATGTTCTTAGGACCTTGATTCTTGAAGATGTTCAGTAAACAATTATCCTCTTATACTTCTCACAAGTAGCACTATGTCTTGGATACCCTGCACCACTCCATGCTTTCTGAGTGGAGGGTCTGTATCTTCTAAGGTTTAAAGTTTGAAAACTTATTCCTGGTCATAGCATTGCAGTACTTTCAGCATTGAGTATAGATTTGTGTGTGCGTGTGCTGTGCTGTGTGTGTGTGTGTGTGTGTGTGTGTGTGTGTAATTATGAATCACTGTTGAATATTTTCCATTCACCAACTTATCAGTATTTTCTTTTTCACAACAAGACTGGCTTCCTTTGCTCATGGAAAGTCCCCAGTTTGTTTAGAACACAGACTATCTTATCGCAATTCTGGCGGAGAGAAGATGCAGCTACATAAAACAGAGAAAGCTGAGYAGGGTTTACTCCCTATATCAGGCCTCTATTTGTGGGAAGCCCAAGTGCACAAATAACTTGTTAAACTTCTCCCTGGCTCTGGTTAAAGGGATCTTTATTTGTAAAATTTAGTTGGTTCCTCCCTAAAGTCCTCCCCCACCAAATTAAAATTTCAGGAGATCTTAAAAGCTTTTAGAAGACACTCCACATCCCCACCCCAGCTACTGCAAACTTAAAAAACAACACGGAAGGCCTGCAGCTCGATCTCTTTAGTTGTGCAATAAGCACACACTAGAGGATTCTAAATATTTAGTGTCCTCTCAGCTCCCAGTGTTCTTAACTTTAGTTAAACTTGAGGTCTCTGGGACCATGTTCTCACCCCTTCCTGCAGCCTCCCTCCAGGAGTTCTCCTCCTCCCTGTTACCCCCATTTTTCTCTGGAGAGTCCATTTATATACTTCAGCTTGGATTGCAACACCCGGCTCTTCCTGATGTTTCTGTGGGCCCAACTGACTGTGAGAAGGATTCCACAGTTTGTGTCAGGTTGGGCTCTCTAGTCCTCTGCCTTGTATTTCAGGTTAGATCCATCTCTGTTGCTGTCGCAAACTACCCCCAACAAAGCAACATAAGGGAGAAAGGGTTCGTTTTGACTCACAACTCCTTGGTTCCATTTGCTGTGACACTGTGAACTTGGGCTTTCTCACGCTCTAGGACCCGGGGTGTTTGTCCTGTCTCTTGGAAGGCATGGGAACAAACATCTTAGATAGCCAATCTGAACTGTGCAGAGAACCTGTACACAGTCTTGTGGAATGCTCATCTGGCCCCATAGAGCTACCTTGGAGAACTCATTCACACAGTCTCTAGTACCATCAACCAACTGTAGTTCTCATTGGGCATTCAAAGGCACCCCTGTCCCAAGAGAAGTTGAGTGAGTCCCATATTTGTTTCCCTATGCTTGATAAATTCATAGTGGTTCAGAATCATATGCCTGGTGGGGAGGAGTAGAGACGGCTGAGAATGTAGGCATAAAGGAAAGCCTAGGTTAGACTCCTGGCTGCTGTGGTACACCTGGGCAAGTCATAGCCAAGGCTGATGTTGTAAGATTGGGCCTGAAACGTACATTGCTAGTAAAGGCCTAGGCAGGTACCCAGCAGCTTAGGTATTAGTCACTTCCTAGCACTGCAGACAATGTAAAGTTTTGCGAGGTTGAGGATTACTGTGCTTTTTGCCTGTGGGTACAATCTTCCTCCACTGATCCTTCTGATAACTACAGGGTACATGCGCCACATATTTCTTTCTGGCAAAACTCTTCTTCACAGCTGTAGTAGGAACATTAGAAGATGGCCTGAAATGAACAAATATTAGTCTCACTGCCCCCTTGATGTGTGGATACTCATCACAAGGCTGATCTGGCCTCATGGTTGGAGCACTGGCAAAGGTGTCAGGGCCTGATAAGCTTTTAAAGAAACTGACTTTCTTTTATTAGACAGTGATAGGTCTCTTAGTTAGTTTAAGAGAGAAAGAGAGAGGGTGGGAGAGAGGGAGATGGTTTCCTCAATTGAAAAGGACCCAAAGCTTGTAGAAGACAATGCCCATGTTACTCATGTGCTTTTGCCTTTGGTCTACCAAGAATGATGCGTACACTGATGTATGCTGGCATGTACATGCAAAAGCTTGGCYKTTTGTTCTCACACGCCACAGAAGACCTTAGACTCCATAGCGCTATGGTGGTGTAACCATGGAATATTTGCTTACTCCTTCAGTTTCTCTTATTCATGGTCTTTCATAAAATTCTATTTATGATGTTCTCGGAAACATAAATAAAAAATACTGTGGAGAAATTTTAAAATGCTAAAATTATTCCAGACTAAAACTTATAGAATGGTGCTGTTTACCCATCTACTTGCATTAAGAAGCCAAGCAAATGGAAATGTGATCTATTTAAGAAATCATTTCCTCATGCAAAAAGCGTATTTCCTATATACTTTGTAGCTGAACTTCATTCCTTGCATTTGTATTTTGAGAATAAGCAGAAAATATTTTGAAAGTGACCAAGCAGCTTAGTGACTTCTCAGACTTAGCCAGGAAATGCAAAGATATAGAAATGCTGTCTGTAATGCAAGCAGATTGAATCATTCAAGTCCCAAGTCTGCTAGAACACTGGATGGAAGACAGGGCAGAAATTCCTTGTTTAGGACAGGCTTTGAGACTGTCTTCTTTAAGGAATGGCTGAATACCGCTGATAGATTGGAAAGAGATCAAGAGACTCTGCCACCTGTGGCTACTGTGTCTGTGGTACGGTGTCTGCGATGCRCTTCTGGAAAGTGTCTCATTTTGTTAGGGAGAAAGAGAGTACTGGAATAGGCTTGTACACTTAATTCTGATTTGCTCTTGGAACTGTAGTTGTAAGAGAGACGGACATTTGGCCTATGGAAAGGGGTGGGATTTCCTCTCAGCCCCACAGGCATTCTTGAGGACCAATATAGAGAGTAATTTCAATGTATCTACCTTAGGAGTTTTGCCACTGAGCATAGTAAGGAATTTCTGTGATGTTTCCAAACTGAGTATCAATGCCAGGGAAGGAGCCATAGAGCTTGAGGACCTCAGCCTCCAGGGCAAGAAAGCAGTGATTTATGGATCTCTCTAGAAATTATGGTTGGGTTCTTTCCACTCTCAACCTAGTCTTCCTTAGTCATGTGACCAGAATTCAATTATCTCTGCCATAAATAATCTTGTGAATGGAAGCAGTGTGTTTGGTAGTGAATTTCTGCCTCCTAAAGAGAAAGGAACGTGAAGACGTTATTAGAAATAATACTGTATGAACATCTATTCCAAATACAAGTGACTGCAAGAGTGCAGCTCCTCTCTAAAGAAGGCAGCTTTAAATGAATTTGGTACATGTTGGTGACAGATTGCAAAAAGGTTGGTAATAGTTTTTGAAATACATGTTTTGAACAGGCTGTATTTAGAAGTTTATTTATGATTGGTTTCAGAATAAAGCCAGCCTGTTGGTGTATAACAGAGTTGATCTGGTTCCGACTAGCATCCTTGAAATATTTAATGAGAATCTGGTGTGAGCATTTGCAGTCTCCTGGGCACTATGGAGATAAGGGAACCTCTGTCCTGGGTAATTCTTTTAATACCAGTAGCCTTTGTTTTCCAGCCTTCCTCCATGTTCCAGGTTCTAGATTAGTRAAGATCAGCATTTTATAGTCAAAGGCCGTGCGTGTGCTTTGAAAATAGCCATCTTCCTATTTCTCCTCAGCCTGTAACAATTTATGTCCAGAAGATAGCAGAGAGTGCTGATTTAAGTCATTTTATAACCAGTGTCCTTTGCTAGGAGAGAGCAGCTCTGTAAATTGTTTCAAGAATTGGAGCATTTTTCTTGGTTATTAAAACTTGACCATCYAWCTACACAGGGTTCATTCAACTGGGAAAGTTTTATTGGATCCAAAAATAATAATCCTTTATATTCGTATAGTATTTGYGGTTTTCAAAGGGACTCTTCACATCCATTTTCTGATTTGATTTTTCTGACAACCCCATGTGATAGAGAGAGTAGGCACTGTTACCTCCAAATGAGAGATGAGGGACCTGTAGCCCAAGTGCCTGTAAATCCTGTTCAAGGTTTCACAACTACTAAATGACCGGGGCCAGAGCCCCTGAGGTTTGATGCTGGCCCAGAGCTTTTGTTGCTCATTTAGGAAAGAAGCTGTTGGTTCTGGAAAAGGAACTTAAAAGTCAGCTGGGAGGGAGGTGTGCTGGCCTCTCGGAGTCCTTAGCCACCCTGTGTGTGATGGGACAAGAGCCTGACTCCATGCCTGGAATTTCTCTTCCTTTCTCTGATCACAACAGGTTTTGTGGCAAAGACCATACACCAACAAGTTGTACAGGAATTCTTTGGAAGGTGTACATTTACAAATGGATGGAGGTCTCAGTCTGTATACTTTCCCCAGAGTAGAGGGCCTTTGTTCTCCCTATAGAGACCTGAAATCTACCCACAGGAGAGGAGTGCAAGGGTCCATTTTACTCATTCTCAGGTTCTCCCCTACCACTCTCTCTTTCTAACTGCCCTTGGTTTCCTTCCTCTTACCTTTCTGGACTTGGCTGTCATGATGTTCCAGAGAGGATGTCAGGGTCATAGCCAGATAACCCAACCAAGTCACTTTCTGACTGTTCAGTTTGGGGCAGGTTCAGCCTGTTTCCTTTCTCTGAAGCTGGTGTAAGATGGTACCTTAGGGAACTGGTGAAGTAGACACATGAATTTCATGACATAGCAGCCAGTCCTCAGTGTATTCTCAGGAAAGTATTCTGTATTAGGGAAGAGTCAGCAGAGACAGCAATCAGGCCAGAGCGGATGAGAGCATTGGATTTGGTCTCAGCTCAAGGCTATTACATTATTGCTCTGTGTCTGTCCTTCTTGACTCTTCCCCTCACGTGTGTGAGAGCTAAAGGAAGAGTTGAGTTACGAGGTGAGGGCATTTTGCAGATGGAGAGGCAATCGCTAAATGTAGTAACAGAAACCCTGCCCTGGGTCTGTTCCCAGCCTTCTTCAGTGGTTGCGAAACACATGCGCTCTCAGCAGGCCAGGGTAGCATGCAAAGCTGCTGTGGAGCCCTTTCCCACACACCACTACCTGCCCCCAAAGCCTTGTGCGTGCTGATGCTTCACAAAGCAGATGGTTTCTTTTGCTTTCCACGTGGTTTTGAAATGAAATGGACTTTTGATGAAATAGGTTGGGGAATTCCACATTCAATTATGAATCGGTGAAAGGAGCAGAGAGGGTGTACTGTAGCTGTTAGAAGAATGCGATACTCCGGTTTCATCCAGCATTGAGTTAAGGAGGAAAGACTTGAACGAGCAAATCTGCTCCTCAGGGGTCCAAAACCAGCGACTCGCCCAGAATCTGATGTTCACTTTGGAAACCTGAGAAAAATAAAAGCAGCCTTCCTGTTGCCTGTGATACCATGTAGTGAAATGGAAGAGCAGAAGGGGACTGGCTAGGGATGTAGCAAGTCAGAACACTTGCTAGGTGCTACCCAGTTGTGTTCTCAGCAACAGAGAAAACAAAACAATGAAGTTTCAAATTAAAAAAAAAAAGCCAAAAGCAAACAGAAAACAAAGGTCAAACCAACCAACAAACAATAAACAAAAACTTAGCAACCCCCCCAACAGTAATAATAATAAAAAACACCTACTAATAAAGAGATTAATCAGGGGCCAAGAATTCTGGGGAGCCTGGTTCTTAAAGTAGATGGAGAACGGGGATCTTGGCTTTCGCTGRGTCACATGCCCTGAAGCTAAAGTCAGGTTCTCACTTGTGACAGTGAGCCCTATGGGTAAACTTTTGATGGGACCCAACCAAACATGACGCAGTCTTTAAGAACATCTTGGCACACAGTGGAAAGACCCTCTGCTGCCGCACTGGCCTCCTCCCCAGGTCCAGTTAAATGATTTCAAAAAACACACTGTAAATTTTATCACATTAAAGAACCAATCACCAAACATTATCTGTGATTGCCTTTTAAACTAAGATTTCTTGGTTCTGACGTTTACTATGATTTTAAGATTTTGAGAGACATACTAGGGGAATACCATTAAAGCCAATTCTTTATCTGGGATAGCACCAGATAGTTGTGACTTTTATAAACCTTGGGGAACTTTTATTCTTCCCTCATTTCCTGAACCACAACAACAACAACAAAGCAAAACACAAAGACAAAACACTAAGCCTGCAATACARGAAGGGCACATGTGGTCAGCTGGTGTCTGTGCACTTGCTTGTCATGGACTCTAGCTTACCTGAGTGATGTCAGAGATAAGCATATGTTGTTAGCCATCTCCCGTACCTGCTTCTGGTGCCTCCTCACTTATAGTTACTTCGCCAGTCATTTTCTCACTTAGTCATCCAGCATCTTTGATACCCATGTGTGTTAAGCTCTGTATTAGTCATATTTCCGCTATTGAGAAGCCCACAGTCCAATGGAGAGGAAAAAAATGACAGTCACCAGCTGATATCTGACAGAATTAAAAGCACAGTTTAGACTTTACTTTGTTATTTTTTCTTTTTATCCATTTATGTGTGTAGTGTATGTGTGTACACATGGACATGTGGCTATGCCTCACTTCCGTGTTTATGTCCTCCCCCAGTATTGTGTGTTTGTGTGTGCGGGGGCATAGGTAAATGTCAGGTGTTTTCCTTAGCTATCTACCTTTGTTCTGGAGAAAGAGTCTCTGACTGAA